>JAQIXI010001130.1:0-15601 GCA_034700165.1 Galumnidae sp. Gr-Ori-00277 | reverse complement strand
CTTATTTTTGTTAATAGATTACCCGACAGATAAGTGAGGATATTTCATTCTAAACCAGCTTGCTAACATTCCTTTATTAAAATCAATCAAATACTTTAAATATGATTAGAAATGAGAATTTCAAACCTCCATAACTGCCCCCAAAGACCACGACTGGACTTTTGTCTGCGTTTGGAATACTTTCTTTAATATATTGAATGAAATCCGCGAAATCAGCCAAAGCCTGTTCTGTCGTGAGGTAACCCAATTCTGTCAAATTCTAAATAAAACAATATTTATAAATACTGAAAATTCTTCACAAATGATACCTTGGTTAGTTTTCCATAGGGTATGGATTCTCCGTAATATCGATGTTCTGCGAACAGAACCATAGCTCCGAATTGTTTGGCGTTTTCCCACATAAAGCCAGTATTGTTGGCAAACATGAAGATATCGCCCTCATTGCCGGCGTAGAAGAATATGGGACAACCAGTGCACCAGTTGTCAGTCGATATTATATATCTTTGTTTGAAAGTATCTTTATTGACATAATTGAAATGATCCACCTCAAATTCAATAGTTAACACTTAATTCATTTCTAAGAAAATAATCGATTTAATACCAGTTGTGAATACCATTTGACTGAGAAATTTGCTGGAATTGGAGTCCCAGAGACAGCATTTTTGTCGATCGAGTGATGGCTATGAATAAAACGTCGGGAATAGGATTTCTCGATAGAAATCACAAATAATATTAAGAAATAAATATAAAATAAAGACTTCATTTGTGGTATAATTGACGATAAATAAAGAGTAAAACAACTAATTATTATTAACTTTCATCGAAATGAAAGAAATAGTATTCGAAAGTAAAATATTATAAGTTATCAATTGATTGATTGCGAATCAAAGATAAAACTTATCATTAATATTGAGTTTAAGTTATTTTAAACTTTGAACTTCAAAATAAATTATTTATTTCTAAGAAAATACAAATAAAAGTTCAGGAATTTTATACGGATTTTGAATAAGATATCAATCATTGATTCTTTAAATAATTAACAGAAAATAAAACTTTTATATAAATCCATTTCTCAACTTTTACTTTGAAATTAATTCAAAAATATATCCAAATCTATTGATTGTGACAAAAGCCAGACCTTAACAACAGATAAATAAATCAAATATCAAAACATTTTCCTATTTTTTCAATATTTAGTTCATTAAAAGTGATTTCTTTTGTTTTGTTTAGTTTTATTTTCATTGAATTTTAATTTTTTAGACTTAAAAGATTTGATTATATGTTATTGACTTTTAGTTTGTTTAAAATAATATGTTTTTTGAAATTCATAAAAGATATTCACAAAGAATGCAATTATTAATATATTTTTTTTGAGTTCATTAAATTGACATTAAGTTTACTCTTTTAGTTATCTTTTCATTAAAATAAAAGCGATAAAAGTCTAACCGAAATGTAAAAAATTAATCAAAAGTTGTTTATTAAAATTTCTTAAATTTGCTTAAAATCATTTGAAAATAAATTATATTATCGGACAAATTTTGTACCAAGCTTACTTTACTTCATATTTATTAATAAAAATCTAATAAATGCAAATATTTTTAAAATTTTTGATTAGTTGTGACCTTGGCATTTACGTAAAGTTTGTACAAATGTATATATTATATAAATTAAATCCTTAATAATTAATTATTGACTTATATTATATATAAGTTATATATTATATAATTATATAATAGTTATACATATAACTTATATCAGGGATGGGGAAAGGAACCGATTCTAGGGGGTAATTTGTTAAAATACCTACCCTAGAGCTAAAAACCTCGACAGACCTAGTGCTTGTCCATAGCTGCTAGTGTTAAGGTTTCAAAATCTTAGGGGGTATTTTGTCGATTTTTTTCCTTGAGGGTATTCCGGAACCCCTCCCCCCTATTCGCCATCCCTGCTTATATGTTTAAAAATAAAATAATCAATTGATTTGGTTTTTATAAATATTAATTTTTGTCCCACTATTTCATGATTTTGACGCAATTTGCAAAAATTCTAATATTAAATTAATTGAATTGCGTATTTGATCTAGATATCATTTAGAGTTTCTGTATAATAGAATTAATAGTGTAAACATAGAATTTATAATAAAAGATTTGAAGAAAAATAATACCTTATTTCAAATCTGTATAAAGTTATCAAAAAAAAGAATAGTTAAGTTAAACTATAATAACTTATTATAAATAAGTTTTATTTTAATAGATATTTTTTACTCTTCTTATATTATCAGGGATGGCCAAAGGTTTCGATCCCAAGGGGGTATACCTCTCCCTATAGCAAAAAACCTCGACAGACCTAGTGTTTGTCCATCAATGTTAAGGGTTCAAAATCCAAGGGGTCCTGTTATTATTATTAGTACTTGATATATAACAAATTGTGAAATGTTTATTAAGCAAGCATAAAAATGTACATTAGGGTAAAGTGTGCGCACTTATAGAATAGGAGACAGACTATGAATTATTAGTAACAGATTAATAGTAAGATTTATACAAATTATAACAATATGTTAACAATAATTATTCAATGGATAAGAATTTAGAAGAATAGCAAAGATTATAATCTAATAATAATTTTACTCAAAAAAAGCTTATTCTTGAGAATTGATGTCTACTAATGTTTCATTAAAAACTAAACTTATTTTTCACAAATCATTTTTTCATGACTTTTTCCACAATATTTAAGTTATCTTTTTTTAACTTCTATTTTAAAATTTATAAAAAAATGTCATTTTATTAAAAAATGTTTTGTGAATAAAATTACAGAATTTTTTTATTATAATAATAAAAAAGAGATAAAAAATTAAATATAAGTGAATTGAGTCAGAAATTGTGTTCATTGATATTCAAATCTGATTTGAGGAAATCGTAGGACACGTCTCAAGTATTGAAAAGCGTTGTCGACAGCGGGCGGAATGTCTTCAAGTCTTAAGTCATTTCTATGATTTCTCAATTGGTTTAAAAATCTTTGAAGAGAATTGTCGGGCACTAATTGTTGCAGAGGTCTCTCAAAAGGATTGTAATCAAAAGTTTCAGTTGTCATCTCTTCGGAGGTTAGAGTGGGTTCTATAGTTTGAGTCGGAGTCAAATCATTTGAATTAATGACGATATCAGTAAAGTCTAACATCGATTCGTCGGCCGAATGGTTCCCTTCATTTGATGTTTGAAACAAACTTTTTGGAACTAATTCTTCAGAATTTGAGTGATTTCTTTTGTCTTTAATCATATAAATGGATCCAATAATTATAAGGATGAGTGCAATTACAGCCAAACCCAAGAAAAGAGCCACTAATAAATAAAATCCGCGTTTAATTTGGAGTTGCCTTTTGTTGGCCTTATTTTCCTCTTCAATTTGAGTACCACAATAAACTTGGCAAGGTGATTGTGGTGATTGCGGTGAACTTTTCGCCTTTACTTCTGCTTTCTCAAAAAAGGCATTTATATCAACCATTTCTTTTTTGTTTGTCTTTAAATCCTTATCCAACTCTTCATTTGGTTTTGATTTCTTTTCGATTTCATTCATTGATTTCTTTAAGTCTTCAAAAGTAGACATAATTTTATGAATAAATGATTAAAATTCAAAAATTTGTTAAAATGTTAATTAAAACTTAAACTAAAATTCAATTAAAAATAATATAAAAGGTGTCATAAAATGGACGAACGATAAGAAATCAAAATTTAAATAAAAACTGAAATAAGTTTAGCCCTTTTGAGACCTTTAGAGACAATGAATTTAAGTCAACTCATGTATAAAACGATTGGATAGTTTACAGATCAATATTATTAAGGGTCAGTCGGTCAGAATGAAGAGCCTGTACTTAAGCTCTTGCAAATCTGCAAATCTAGAAATAAGAGTAGAGTAGAGTTCGATTCTCACGAGATTTTGAATAAAAACAGACTTCCTTTACATATGAGAAGAATTTTCTACATTTCTTTCTCATAGATTTGTCGGTTTTGAACCCAAAACATTCATTAGTTTTGTTGAAGAGTTGTTATATTTCGAGCAAACTTTTCTGAATTGTTCGTAACTCTAGTCTTTTACAACTGTTTGGCCATAAAAAAAGATAATAATCAGCGAAACATATGAAAACTATCAGTTATTTTCAATGCATTACAAAATTATTTCTAATTCTTTTATTAAAAAATTCAGACATTATTTTGAAGAATTTTTTTATTAATCATTAAAATTCATTAAAATATCATTAAATAAGTTATTTAAAGATAAGTTAGAGATTAACTCAAAATATCTTTAAAAGTATTTTCTTTTGTTTGAGTTTATTGTTTAAAAAATTTTTTTTGTTTAGTTTTTTTTGCTTTAAATAGTTTTTTGGAATTTTTTGAATGATTTAGTTTTGACATTAAGTGTCGATAACTCGTAAGAATGATAAGCAAAAAGTTATTCAGAATATAATAATTCAAAATTAAGTCACAGAGTGTTTAAAGCGATCGATACTATTCTGCAATACATTAGTCATTCATTGTTGAGATTTAAGTCACATATATGAATGTCTTAAGACAGGTGTTCACTACTTTGAGAATGTCCGGTGCCGTACAATCACTCGTTTCCGGTGTTTGCAAACTTTTTAAAGGGAAAAAAGCAGAAACTCGAGTTTAGTCCTCTCATTGAATAGTGGCTGACAGAGAGCGCACCGCACAATGAATTCCACCAAATGTTGGCTTTCGGAAAACCAGTCGTTCTCATCACCACTCAGTCCAAACTTTGAGTCCAATGAATGTGCAACTCATGAAAAGTTTTGTTTTGAATTGTTTTGATTTTCTTATGAGAAATTCTGTATTAACTCATCGAAAGCTAAGACTTTCATAAAATTATAGTTTTCTTAAATTTGGAAAATATTTCGACAAAAATATAATATTATAAAACAAATTAAATACTTTTTAAGTGATTTTTTTATACTTAATTTGAATTATTCGTCGCATTTGTTAAAACTTTTGCCAAAAAATGATTAATAGAACTGAATATCCGATATTGAAATATATCATAAAGACTTTGTTCTTGATACTTCTCTATTTTAATGGTAAGAACAAACTTTTTATTAATACTTAAGTTAATAGAAGTTGAAAATATTTAAAAAGTGTCAAAAATTTTCAATAAATGAATGGATTATAGTTTCGGTCATTTATTTGAAAGTTTAAAAGTTTTCATTGAATTAGTTTTCTTACAATGTTTTTGAAAAATATTAAGATTACATCAGTGTTATTGTCAGTGTTGTCAGTGTTATTGTTGGTCTCCAGGAGTGAGAATCGAGAGTTCAATTGGTTTGTGACTCAATCACATATGGAATGCAATAGAATTTGTTTGATATGAATACCTGTCGCTTATATATTGTGAACTCAGTAGGGATTCGTTGAGTAGAGAAAAAACATTAAATAATAAATAATATCTAAAATGGATTTAAAAATATTTGAAATACTAATGGTTTCTATTTTGGCCTTCGATTTAAAAAAATAGTTGAACTGAAAGTCAATGAGTAAAACATTTATTTAGTTTTTTGTTTGTCTCTAATAATTATAAAATGTCTCGATTTGCACATCCTTTGGATCGGCAATGAAGCGATACTTTGGGATCCCTTTGCGATCCTATTGTCAAACATTAAACTAATTCCAAATATTACTCAAAAGGAAATGATTTTAAGGCGTTTGCGTTCGTTAATCACTTTTTTTAGTCGATATTTTATATTATTTATAGCGATAAGAGTTTTTAAAAACTATTGTCATTCGAGTAGTGATACGAAATGTTGTCTTATTATCTACTAATGACTGCCACTATTTTCTGTTTAGTAGTCACGAAATCAATGATTGAGTGAAGAAATTTTGAAAACTTGAATACTATGTCTGAAGACAATTATTTAGTGAACATTAACTATGGGCTGATAGAAAGTGCACTGAATCTTAAGAGGGCGACCATAGACTCCGCATATAAGCATTCATATAAACATAGGATATGCAACAAATATAATAATAGTTTTATTGCTATTGGCATCAGATATGCTGTGCATTAATCTGTTGCCAACTATTATTATAAAATGGTTTGACTTAAAGAAAAGTTTTATCAAAAGATATTATTATTACTCGAATAGAAGCAAAACTTTCTCTCATAAGTTATCGTAAGATTTCATTTCATTTCATTTTGAAAAAATGATAGAATAATACAAATAGAGTTTCTTTTGATGGACAGATGAAGGCGTAATAATTGTTGGATGAGCCAAAAGCACAGGTTCTCTAATAGTACAGGTCTTATAACTGTTGCAAATTATCGTTTGTATTGTTGTTTTCAATTTGAGTAATACAACAAAAATTGTTTATAATTATGGTTACGATAGTTATGCAAAAAAGAGAAAACCATTTATTGTTTGAGTACATCATTATTAGTGTAAAGCCATGTATTCAAACATTTTATTCAATTCATTGTTATTCTGGATGTTGTCATATATAAGCATTTTTTAATCATCTATTCATATGAGATGTGCTTTGGTTGGCATTTGTGCACAGGCAGTGCACAGGCACTGCACTGGCGCTGCACTGGCAGTTAGTGGCACCGCTTCGGTGGTGAGTGGGTGGTCGACAACTAAATGAAACGATAGAAAATGCAAAGAAACGAACGAACCAACAGTTTTGAAAAATTTCACTGAATTTTGTGTTGCATTAAGTTGTGGTGTAGTGCCAGTCAGTCAGTTAGTGCTCGAGTCAGTGCCACAGCAATACCAGTGCCAGTGCCAGTGCAAGCAGTTTGTGAGGTGCGGCGGTGTCTTTTGTCTTAGAAACGACTTTCTATTTGCTTGGTGATTGGTGAGTACCACTCCCGAGCGCGTGTAGTTGGCCTTTGGCCCTCCACCCCAGGTATCGACTTCTATCTACGTATATATAGTGTATAGAGTTCTTAATACTTCTCCACCCAAAGCACTATTTGAGCAAAAATTCTGATTTCAGTCTCACTTTTATATTCTTCTGAAGTGAAATATAGATCGACTTAAGAGTTAAATCAGAAAAAGTTTGCTTCACTCAAATTCCTGAATTCACTTAAATGAGCTCTGAATCTGCACAGAGTTAGTCAGACAGCACAGGTATGGAAGGGTGTGGTTCACTCGATATACCCATCGATTCAGACTCTGTCGACATAACAGTGATTTGTTAGCGACTATTTCTCTCATCGGTATAAGAAATATAGACCTCATCAGCAATAAGTCTAGTGATGTCTCTCCCGTTTCATTTGAATAGCGCCGAATACTTAAACTTAGTATTTGTGCACTTTTTACAAGTGATACCCATTGAAGGTTTCCAATAACTCTTAAATTCTTTCAATTGTTTGATTCGTACGTATTTCGGAGGTATGGCTAATGGTTTTGGTTTTGGTTTTGTTGCGGAAAAAACTTTTCGAAAGCCATTCAATACTATAATAAATAGAATTGTATTGAAATGCATTTCCATTGATTTTATTCTTAAAGAAGTGCTTTTAGTCTTGAGTCGAGTCAAAGCTGTATAACAGTTAAGTTAAATGTTATAAATCTGAAAATGCGGTAGTCGTTGGAGTGGTGTGAGTCGTGTCAAAGCAGTAGCCAATTCACTATTGAATCTATGCTAATAGCCCAGCACAACATAGTACAGCACAACACAACACTGTACAGCGTATGCAAGAATTTGACGGCCATTCGACTCCCCAACAGATAATATAATGGCAAAAGCGTGAAACTATTAAAATGAAGGCTCAGTGGGTTAGTGGGGGCCAAACACTACAATCTAGTAATCCAAGTAAACTAACGCTTCACTACTAGTGCTGCAAACGTTGACTCAATGGATAATAAACTAACCTCTCGTTATATCTGTCACAATGAGATCTGTATTGTGTCTTACCTGTGCTGAACCTGTGCTGCACACAATTTACAAAAGTCTAACACTTTTATAGTATAGTCCACTTATTGGTCACTTGTGAGTGAATATTAAGCTCTTTGTCAGATATTTACGACTCAAAACCAATTGTAAACCTTTTCAAGCGATGAAAAATGAAAGTTAAGGTCCATCAGTGCTGTCGAACCAGTGCTGATCGCAAACTATTTCTTAACTAAAACCAAAAGTATGTCCGAATGAGTCCACACCCAAACTTTTAAAATATTCTTTCAGAGTATTTATTAGATATGTTGGTCTGCGCTCCAGGCACTTTCCTTTCGACTCAACCACTTATACCGACGATATCCGGGTTGACGATCACTGACGAACAAAAAATAAATAAATAAATGAGTGCTTCTCATAAGCAAAAGCTTAGCCTTAAGACTATTTATCGCCAGTTATGTTGCAGTCGCGTGGGCTTGGTGCTATTAGTTTGGTCCTATTAGTATGGTCCTATTACTGTGGTGCTATTGGAATGGTTCTATCAGAGTTCTCCTATCAAAAGTACACTAGCACAGCACTAGCATGGTGCAATAGTCATATGCTGTTTATTGTAGTTTAACAAAACCATCGGTGCTATCATTTAAGTGTTCAAATACTCAGTTCTGGGCGTTTGGATATTTGAGGCATTTTTTAGTTTATGATTATATATAAACATAGCGCTCATCATAGGGTTGGGCACTATTTTTGTGCTCTATTTTATTCAATCCTGGATTTGGAAAATGGTTCCCATGAAATGAAAAGTACTTTTATATACAATTAAGGATCAGATTTTTCTTTGAATTGGAATCTCGAGCACTGATTGCCTCATATGATGTAATGGAAGTCCGCCCCCTCTCTAATTGTTCTGACGCTCTGACTCTTCATCCAATACATCATTTATTCGAATAAGAATTTGAAAAGTTTCCCACCGGTCCCACCAGTACCACCAGTCCCACCTGTCCCACCGGTACCGCCGGACCTCTAATTTATAAATCCGATTAACGATAGGTTGAATACGCCTTAAATTTTGTATACAATACTAATACTAATACTAATAATAACTTTAATAATAAAGAAAATTATAAAAAGTTATCGAATTTCACTTTTATTTCTTATAAGATTGAGATTTGCATTCGTTTTACATAATTTTTGTCGGAAAGTCTTTCATTGATATATCTTTTTATGGTTTGGTTACAAAACTTTAATTCCAAATATCATTAGATCTGATTCTTTTCGATCAAATGATCCATGAATTCAAAGAACTACTTAAAAATTAATGACTTTTGAAGTAAAGTAAAAGTGATGTCGAGGGAGACATGACTGACAAACTGGAACCGATTCACAATAGATTCTACACTTCTCTGCATATCTCATATTAGCTGTACTTCACTATAAATTATAGTCGAGATTATAGACGTCCTGACATTGAATTGTTAAACAAGAAATTCGTATATAAAGAAAAACCTGAGTTTTCGAAGAAAAAATTCATTTTGTTTTTGTTTTTCAGTCGACTAAACATTTTATTATTAGTTTCGAGAGTATTGTTCGCAACAAAAATATTTTCAAACATTTTTCGTCGCTTTCGGTAAATGTAATGAAACTCTTGAACTCTATTTTCAATTTTTTCTAAATTTTTTTTTCAATTAGAAAATCGATTGAAATAATTTACTATAAATATAATGAAAACAAATGATTACTTTTGAATCAGTGGTAAAGTTTCGACTTTTCTTTTCTTAGATAATGTAAATAATTATAAGTTTTAGCGAAGAAAAAAAGTTTTAACTTTTTTTTCTTTTCGTCACAAAAAAAAATTCAAAGACTCGTTATATGAACTTCAGTTGAGTTTGAATTTTTCATATTATTATTATTATTCTTTAGTATTATTTTACTTCACATGAGAGAGAAATCTATTTTTTCAAGACTTCATTCATTTAATCATAACTTGTTTTTGAAAATGAGAAAAACACAACTCGTTTTTTATGTCGGTTTAGAAATTCTAAAAAAAAATTAAAATCAAGTTTTGTTCAGTAATTTATATCTAAAAAACTAAAATATGAAACCGTAAGCATTGGATCTAAAATTAATAATTATTTAATGTTATGTATTGTTATTAAATGATAGGAATCTCAGCAAACAATTCATACAAAAGTCATACAAAAGTCAAATTCCTATTCATTTGATTCTTCGATTAAATTTCTTTTCTTTTTTCTATTGAATATAAAACAAGATTTGAATTCAATGATTGCCATCCAATTAGTTTTCAATATTGAGTTTTGCACGAATGCCAGTCTTCTCGTTGTCTAAATAGAAGCTGAGGACCAGTTTTCTAATTGAATTGTAGTACACATGAAGACTCTTTTCTTGAGTTAGGACTGGTCTGTCTAGTGGTGAGAGCAGTCATTCTACTGATCCATTTCAGATATGTTTGCCATTTGTTAGTCGTATATCAAAATTATTCTTTTATATAATTATAATAGTTTTTACACAAATAAAAGACAACCAAAAGTCTGACTTCACTCATATAAGTCGAGATCACTGTTTGTCCACAAATGAAACGGAATGTTCTCTCGAAAGACAGAGTCAAGTCTGAAAAGTTAACTGCATTTTTGTTTGTACTTTACATTACTTTACACTTAAATGCGAAACAATCTTTAAAAGTCTTACATCGAAAGCAATGCTTTTTGCGATTACATTCAACTCGCAATCATTACTAACATCCGGATCAAATCATCTGACCGTGACTTCATTCCACTTTTTCTCAGCTGAACATTATTGTAGATTCACTTCCAATCTTTACGACAATTGCCTTTGGCTTATATAAGCCGAGGAGAGAAAGAGAGAGAAATTTGTACGATTATGTTTCAATTTGAGACAGTTATTTCAAAATGATTATTACTTTCTATAAGTAAACACAAGAGAAGAGAAGCGAAATATTTATTATAACATCTTTTAAAAGGAATCGAAAAACATTTAAATTCGATGTTTTAAAAATGTTTGTCAAATGTTTTTGAATTAAATATCAGTGTTTAAAAGGAAATTTCCCTTTAATAACAACGGAAATCATATGTATGTCATTAAGAAAGTTGAAGGTATTATTTGTGACAACAAAGCGAACAAAACGGTATTCATTATACGAAAACCTTATATCGAAAGGCAATTAACTGAAATTATATTAAAAGTATTAAAACTTGTTTTGTGTTATTTCGTGAAATTTCTTTTGCAATAATTTTATTAAATGAATGTCTGACCAAAAGAATAAATTCATTCAACAGATGTCTTATATTTTAAGATAAGTTCAGACAAAAAATAGTAAAAAACAATTTTTTAAACTAAAAATGACCCGTTTGTAAACCAGAACAGAACATAGCACAGCATATGGACAATTGGCTGACAATTATTAATGCGTAAAGACTGGCAGACGGCAGCGGCAGTGGCACGCGTTGCCTACCTGTTCATTGTCTATTGAGTACCTGTTGTTCACTAACTGTTGAGTCTTTTTTCAGGTCTATTATAATATAATTACAGTATATTGAGATCAGAGGCCCATAAAAATCGGTGACAAATGAGTGAATGTTTGCATCGATTATTATTTTGATTCATATTTTATTAGCGAAGGGAGAGATAAGCGAAGTGGTAATCGTAGAGTAAGCGCACAGTAAGGGTAGTAATCATCGAAATGTCGTCTTTTGATGTCATTCAAATGGATTCTTTGATTGTCTTTGTTTGTCGTTGGGTTCACTTTTTTGTGATAAAAGCCTCAACAAAGCCATCAATACATTAGATGTAATACCTTAAGGGCAGGACGTATTTCCTGCACATGCGAGTCAACAACGCATAGCAAACGGACCCCTTCCCGACCTCCATCAGCGCACTGCTGGCATCAGAGCCAGAGACGTACTCTCTCTTAGGAATGACACTTTTGCTCTCTTCTTAGTCAGTGAAGCGAAGACACAATTTTCTTATGTATTTCCTGTTATATTAGTCGATAAAAAAACTTCGCGATCAACAGGTGATGCCATTTAAGGCAGTCCTCCGATACAGCGATTGTTGTTCTTGTGGTCAATCATTACTTTTGAATATTTTTCATTCAACTAAACATTAATTTAGTTTTCCCTCAAATAGTTATATGAAATGCCAATTATTTTTGGTATTTGACTCGACATCAATACCAGGATGTGGTTTAAGGGTCTGTTGAGTAGTGCCCATCAATAAACCAATTGATCAGTAAATATGTTTGTCTGAATAGTGCACTCCTGTAGACTCTGTTTGTCTCTAATTATTTATTATTAGTGACTAACTTCTGAAGGAATCCATAAATCTTTTAGATTTTGCTGTGAATGTCATTAAATGTTGAGTTTTTTGTTTTTTAAGGACTAAACCATCGATATGTGAGACATAAGAATCCTAAGGCCAGACTCTTTTCTAATTAGTTTACGTTATATATCAGAGGACACACCTTTTGAGTCAATGGAATTCAGGTTCCGACACTTCTTACGATAAAAACTGAATTTACTGAATGTTAGATGAAATCGAAACCAGTATTTCAGTATTTTTAGGGAATTGTCTTCAAATTTGAACTTTTTTTCTAATCATTGAAAACGAAAAAAAAAACTATTTAAAAGTTGAATACATTTGACGCCAAAAGATGTGAATATTTTCAAAATATTTTTGTCTTCAGTTTTCGTGATTATCATATATTAGAATCAAATGCATCGCTCTTTGAATTTCATGAATTGCCTGAATTGCATGAATCGCATGAATCGCATGCCTTTCTATTATTATTTGTTTCAAAGACAAAATCAAAGAACAACTTTTTAAAAGTTAAAAGAGTACTAACACATCAATGAATATGTGGCACAGGACAAGCAGAGGGCAGGTGTGCAACTCATTTAGAAGCCAATTGAGAACTACTGGAAAATCACTTTTTGTCAGATTTTCATCTTATAATTGATAACTCAATGATCACAAACAGAAAACCAATAATATTGAATGAGTCGACACTTTTTTCCCAATTTTCTTAATTCGTATTATAACTACATTTCAATCAAATGAGGAATTTTGGGTTTGACTTTACTTATGCCAATAGCTATACCTATACTATACCTATGCTTTGGTCTATTAAGAGCGTTAATGACGTTAAAACTATTCATCTTCTGAATGTAGGCACAGGTGAATAGCAGGTCTTGTGCTGTACAGTAATCGCGTGATTCTCTAATAACGTGCTCTATTAGTGGAATAACGCACGAATGAATACCGACAATGAGTGCCATTCCTGATGTTTGAACTTCACTCGAGTAATGAATCGAAATAAATAAATAAATAAATTTAAAGAAATTTTTAATTTTTGTTCGCAAAACATATTTGTGTTAATAAATGTGTTTGAGATTAATGAACACAAAAGTAATATTAATCACAATTTAAATTAAAACTATTTTTCATGTAATCAATGATTCATTTGTTCTCAAACCAACAAATCTTTAGTTTAATTTCTTTTTAAAGGAAAAGTTTTTTTTTTGAAGTTATGTTTAAATTTAATGTTTATTAAAAAACATGGAATGAAATTTTGTATCGGTTTTTATGTAATGCTTATGTGATTTTCGCTTAATTGTATGGCCATAAGAGGCTAACCATTAGTAGAATCGGAGCGTTCGGTAAATGGCGTTATATGTCACGCAAGTCGTGGGAAATCTAGCAGTTCATACATTGATTGCCATTCAAATGGTGATATCAAAGCCGATTCAAATTGAGGTGCGGCCCTATTCGGCCCCATTCGGCCCCATATTCGCCAAATCCTTAATGAATGCCACAATTATAGCATATGATAGCAAATGACTCAAACTTTTTCTAAAATATTCAAAAATTTTCCCAAAAGTTAATATATCAGTACTTTTCATATTCTCGAAAGTTTTCAATTTAAACGATTTTTTATTTTTATTTTTTGAAGGATTCGTAAATTCTTTTCGTTTAAATATTTTCTCGAAGAATATAAATTGAATTAAATTTTGTGACATTTTGTGACATTAATTATTTTCTCGTCAGAAAAACTTTCAAAATATCTTATAGTACGGCATAAAACAATTTTTCTGATAATTAAAGATAAACTGAAATTAAATTTTTATTTGTTGTATGTCTTATAACCTCTTAAATCAATTATTTTGAAATTACAATAAATTCTGGAATTTGAAAATCGATTCGATAAAAATCGTGATTTCATTCAATGAAAATATACTATAAAACTATAATTGAATCAATTGATTGAAATTTAGAAGACATGGAATAATGTATTCAATTAATAGAAGTGAACCGTAAATGTGATACAATTATAATATATATTATATTTTATTCTCAGCGCTGTTTCTAATGTTTTTCATATAAGGGTCTAATAGAGACTCAAATCTAATCTTAATATTTCTTTAAATGTAATAAAATTTAATGTTTCTTAAAGTTTATAAAAAATTAATGAATTAAACCAAGACTTAAGGAGTGGTCATTTACCTCTGACTTGAAATTTGTTGGGCAATTCATAAAATATTTCCCACTATTTGGGAACTCTTACAGTAATATAACTGAAAAATACAGAAATTCTAAAGCATTACTTAAATTCATAATAAACTCATAATTGCATATCATTTCGGAAAATATACGAAATTAATGTTCAAAAGAAATATATGAAAAAACCCACGAATTAATTGTCTCAGACTTAAGAAATTAATTATATATTTGAGGAAATCAATGAAATTAAAGTCTTGTGAGTTATTTGTAATAATAATAATAATAATGAGAATAATTGGGTTAAATGTCAACGAGAGTTCTCTCAATAAACACTGAATTTTTCACAAAACATTTGCATAAAATGAAGAAAAACAAAATAACTTTTCTTTCTTTCTTTCTTTAGGTTCGAATGGGTGTTACTTTCCCATAGAGTACCAAGGAACATTTTTGATTCAAACACAGGCATCAGGTGCTGACGGAGGTACTATTGTTACCTATTCAGAAATTACAATAGAAGCGGACGCAATACCTCCATGGGGTCGATGCCATAAACGGAGGGGCAATAATGTCATCCTTAAAGATAGTACAGGAGTTGAGGACTGTATGCGTTGCTTTCACCTGACTATGAAAACCCCAAATGTCATTCAATTACATACTGAAGGTTCGACTCATTTTCATTTGAAATTTTTATTTTTATTTTCTAATTAAACTTTTTCTCATTTCAAGGTTTGGCCCGTTGTTACACCAATGAGGACGCAGCCAGAGCTACCTGTCCTCTTGATAAAGACGTGCTCGAGAAGAAGTTCAAAGAAATTATGCTCTTTCGTAAGACATTTGCCATCAATTTTTTATTGGAAAACTTTAACACTCGATATGCAGTATATTTAAGTCAATTTTAAACATAAATTATTTTGAGTCACAAAAAAAACTGAAAGCATTTCTTTATTGCATTCAGTTTTGAACAAAAATTTCTCAATTTTAGAAGACGTGGGCGCGACTCAAGACTCATACCTCTATAAAATTTGAAGTTCGGATGTGATATATTAGTGATAAGTTAATGCAATTTATACGAACCTCTGAAACAAACGCCGAACCAATAGATACACACCTAATGGCTTATGATTTAGTGATTTTTCAAACCATCTCTCTCTCTCTCTCTCTCTCTCTCTCTCTCTCTCTCT
>JAQIXI010001129.1:0-15606 GCA_034700165.1 Galumnidae sp. Gr-Ori-00277 | reverse complement strand
TTGTCCCAAAGCTTTCCAAATCTAATTTTGTTTGAGTTAAATGAGTTTTATGGTCGAGTGTTGAGAGCGGATGAGTTTGTCGGTGGTATCAGAAGATTAACTCGTTTGCAGTCACTAACATTTGGACGAAGAGTTGTCGTCAGTCAGGCATTACTTCAGACATTATTTCAATTTTTGGGATCCATTCGATCCTTTTCTATACAATTTGAACACTACGGGGATCGCCATTTGTCTGACAACCAATTGGGCCAAATAGCCGAGAGATGGCCTCTACTCGAAAGGCTTGAGGTAAAGCGATGTCCGGCCGCACAGACATATTTCACGTCTTCGATCGCAAAACTAAATCATTTGAATTATTTGAATCTCGAAGAATGTGTTCGACTCAACGATCAAACGTTTCCCGATTTTATTAAAAAGACGACCGCAGAGACTCTTATTATGGATGGCTGTCACAACTTGGGAAAGGCTACCATCGATGCACTCATTTTGAAAGCAAGGCTTACTCCGGATAAACTACTTAAAGTGTCCATGCTTAGATCTGGTCTAAGTAATCTGCCTTATCTCAAGTCTAAATTATTGCCACCAAATCTGCGAATCACTTATTCTATCAAAAATTGCCGAAAGTATTCGACATTTGACGGACAGCGAACTAAAGTCGGAAGAATTGAAAGTCTTATCCAATATTTAAAAGAAAATTAATTTTGTTTTTCATTTTCATTAATTTTTAAAGTGTGCGCTCGAAAATATGAGCGAATAAAAAGTATACCCAGGAAGAAAATGTTTCGAATTAAAATTTATTTTTATTTAATGTATTATTTATTCGTTACATTTTTAGACACATTATTTATATCCATTGGTCACTACTTTATCTTTATAATAGAGAATTGACCATGTACATTGTACAACGTACATCAAAGGTGGTATATTTCATATATAAATAATTTATTAATTATTATTATTAAAGGATTTAATTTTTAAATAAACTTGGTAATAGTGAACAATTTTAAACTTACTATTACCAAGTTAAGAATAAACTTTCAAAGTGCTCCAAAACTGCACTTTTTTTTCTGTCCTAAAATATGATAAATTAAAAAATTTTAAAGTTGTCAGAGACTTCCAAAACCAATTTTGTAGATTTGAGAAAAGTTTTCAAAAAAATGAAATAAAGTGCAAGTTCTTTTAAATTGAATTTCAATTTGAATTTTATACGAGAATATAATCATAAGTTCCTAATATTCAATTCGTGTTATTATATTTGAGTGAACTAATAGTCACAAACTATTAATCATTAAATAATCAATTAATAAGCAAAAGGTCTAAATAATGACAAAACGTCACAATTGATCTCAAAGTTTGATTCGTTAACTAAATCTTTATTTATTATTAAAGCATTAAAAAATAGTCTTTTATTTATTTCCTTAAAACAGTTACCTATAAAATGTTAAAAATAGATAAAATAGTTATTTATTTTAAATTTAATTTTTCTCATCATTTTATTGGAAAATATTTTGTCTTTTCTTACATATATTTGTTTATTTTAAAAAAATTAATTCCTTTAAAAAACTTCATTAATTGTCATTTATTAAATGTTTCAGTAAATACTAATAATTGAAAAAAAGGTTTATTCAAATTTCAGATCAATTAAAACTTTGTAAATATAATTCCATGATTTTAATTAATATAAAAATTATTTTTTAACCCAAGCTCATTTAAAAGTTATTTAATAATGACGTTAGGAATAATAGCAATTTTAATCATATAAAATGTTCTTAAAATAGTTTGAAAAAATTCTAAAAGAACCAAAAAGTTAATAAACTAATATAAATTAATATAAGTATCAAAGTCTTAATTAGTTTTGTTAACATTAATGTATACATTGATTGATGCAAATATTATATATAATTTGTATACCAATGTATGTGTACTTGAAATAAGTCAATCAATGCTTTAGTTATGTTTAAAGTTTATACAAACTGTTTATTACAAACAGTAAAGTCTGCGTCAAATACTTTCAGATTTGTCTAAATCTCTTAATTCAATATTTTGAAAGTCTTCTCAATCCTTGAAATCTGTAGAAATGCTTCGAATAGAAAGGGAACAGTTTGTTGATGTCGACGAAGAAGTATTGGAAGAATTCATTTGTGGTATTTGTCACGAAATTTTTGTCGACCCAATGGTCACCCAATGCTGTCGACAAACCTATTGCAAAGAATGTATCATTCGTTGGCTGTCAACACATCCCATTTGTCCTAATGATAGGCGAACCCTCTATTCTTCTCAATTGAGTCCTCCCCCGAGAAATATTATTAATGTATTCAATAATATGAAAGTGAAGTGTAAGTATCAGAAGAATGGATGTCAAACAGTTATCAAAGTCTCAGAAGTGGAAACCCATTCAAAGAGTTGCGATTATAATTTCTGCGAAATCTGTGGTTTAGGTATGTCTCCATCGGAAAGACACGATTGTCTCCAAAAGTTAAAGATTAAAATTGATGGCATTACTGCTCAAAACCAAAGACTTACTGAAGAAAACACAAAACTTAACGAAGAAATTAAGCGAATCACTGATGAAAACAAAAGATTGCGTCTGAAGACATCCACTCCAAACACTTTAGAGCAGTGGGTCCTCAAAAAGGAATCAATTCCTTCCTCTGAAAAACCAGGCAATAACTTTATGGACGGAAGGTTTACCTTAAAGACTAAATATAAGGTCATCGGAGGACAAGAAGTGCACTCAAATGCTGACCTCTCGACTACTCTTAATATTGTTGTCAGTGGACACAACTTTGTGTTCATTCGCTCTCAAAGTGAAGGCAAGTGTCTCATTAAGAGATTCACTTTAGGAAAACCCTTTCATTGGGTCAGATCTGACGGTAAACATATGACTTCAGTATTTGAACAAAAGGTTTCGGGTCATAACACACTATTGTCCTCGTCTTTGTCACCATCACCAAGGTTAATTGAGACTTTAGATGACAACGGAAAGAAAAGTTCCTATTTCTATGAATTCAATGTCAATCAGTTGACTATTAAGTGGGCGATCGGACCAATACTCAAGTTTGAGATATTCACGCGTTGTCTCACTCTTTAAACTCTTTAATTCCCTTTACTTCTTGACTTCAAATACAAATCATTTGCGAACTTTTTTTTTACTATAATTCAGTTAAATGTCTAATAAATGCTAAACTGTTGTAACCAAATAAATGTCATTTGAAATTCCAAAGAATAAATTTTCTCAATTTTTTCCAATTGTTGACCATTTATTTGAGCAAGATCATTTTCATTGAAGTCTAAATTATTGTTCAAAGTTTCAGAGAAGACGTCATTTGTTTAATAAATACTAAAAATATTTTCATTTGATTTTTCAAATAATTTTATTTAAGTTTAGATTAAATTTTATAATAAATAAAAATCAAATCTAAAAATGATTGAAACCAACGAATCAGTCGATGAAAATGAATCAATAGATCCAAAAGAATCACTTCTGGAAAGACATCGATTGGAGAAAAAACAATTGAATGGTTTGTTTTGACTTTAATTCTAATTTGAATTTAATTTTTTGATTTAACACTAAAAGCAAAGATAACTCAAATGAGACATAATTTGACAAAAGGAGACAAAAAGAAAAAGAAAGAAATTAATAAAGAAATCGATTTATTAACTGAAGAATTACAGAAAAGACACGAAAATGAGTTGAAAAGTATTGAAATAAAAGCCGTGACTTCTCTTCAATTGTCAGATAAGTTAAGTGACATTCGTCTCAATGAAGATAATATTTTGGAAGAATCGGAACCGCTTTCAAATACCATTAAATATAACGAAACGAAGATATCCAGAGCTCAGAGAAAAAGAGAGGCGAAGGCTATCAAACAAAAACAAAGGGAACAACAAATCAAAGACGATATGATCGACGACTCAGAAAACATTAGACTCATTGAAGACCAAAAGATAAAGAAAATACTGAATGAAAGGGGACTCACATTATATGAAATCTCTTCTGACGGCGATTGTATGTATAGAGCTATTGAACATCAATTGAATCTTAAGAAAATTACCACAAATGTGTCTGAATTGCGACAAAAAACCTGTGATTTTATGAAAGACAATAAATTAGATTTCCTGCCGTTTTTGACCAGTCCTTCGACGGGTGACTTAATGACTGACTCAGAATATGAGAACTATTGCAATGATATCGCCAACACTAAGTCATGGGGCGGACAACTAGAGTTAAGAGCCGTTTCCCATATATTCCAGATTCCAATTGAAGTGATTCAGGCGGAGGGAAATCATGTCCTCATCGGACAAATCGATTATAAGACCGAACCTCTTATCTTATGGTAAATATATTTTCAACTCAAATCAATTATTAATTGAATGGATTTCTATGTCTTTCAGTTATCACAGACACGCTTTTAGTCTCGGAGAACATTACAATAGTGTTCAACAAATTCACTGAAAATATGGGTTTAATATTTTTTTAATTTTACTGAAAATCGGGTCAATTGTCTTCTCAGACAAAATTTTTTATAAAATATTTTATTGAATTATTGAATATTAAAATATAGTTTTAATAAACTAATAATTTGAGACAAAATTTATATTAACCGTTGAATAACTTTATTATACAAAAAGTTAAAAAAATAATTTTTAGGAAAAACTAAATTATTTGCGAAAATAATTAAAAAAAAATATTTTTATCGTATTTTTATAATTTAAATAAATTATTTGTAAAGTGAGGAGTACTTGGTCGACCACAGGGGGGTATTTGGGCTATACCCCCTGATTGCCATCATTGGATAATTACTTATCAATGGATTTAAAATAGTGTCCTGGATAGAAGAGGTCCTTCTAGTGTCCTGGATAAAACTTTAATCATAAAAGTATTGTTTCATTGAAATCATGTCGTAATTGATTTCTCAATAATTGAAAGCAATGCAAACGTAAACAACACAACAGTTGTAAACGTGGTTTCATTCATATCAACGGATGTGTTTCGGCCACTCATTAATTAAACTTTTCATTGAAATTAAAGACCAAATCGAGACAAATATCAAATCCTTTTGTTTAGACATTAGATCAAAGAACAGTTTAACAAATATTTATCTTTTCGTAAGTTTTATCTTTTGATAAAAAAGTTCTAAAACTGAAATAATGAGACATTTCGTCATTTAATTCATTTAATATACAGTCGTCAACCTATCCGGTAAAGTACCGATCGGGTAAACTAACCGGTAAAGTAACTCAAACCCTTTGCCATAGACCCTAATGTTAAAAATCAACCATTTGTGTAAACCAACCGTTCGGGTAAAGTAAATTTTATTCCCATGGGAATGGAATTTACTTAGAGTAAATTGCTTTACCGGATATGTTGACGACTGTATTTGTGACGAAATTGAATAAAATATGACATCAAATGTAATATTTGATTGAATTTCATCACATATTTTGTTAAATATTTAATCAAAAATAAGTGAAAATTATTTTTATTTTCAAATTATTATCGATTCTCACAAAATAAGTCATTGTTTTTCAGTTCTTTGAAAAATGGATTCGAAAACTATTCGCCAAAAATTTATAGACTTTTTTGAAAAATTCGATCACAAGTATGTCAAGTCTTCGTCGGTTATACCACACGAAGACCCGACACTTCTCTTCGCAAACGCCGGAATGAATCAGGTTTTCAACGAAAAAATACTTTTAAAAGTTTTAATTGACTTTTAATGATATTTAGTTTAAACCTATATTTTTGGGAACCGTTGACCCCAACTCAGAGGCGTCCAAATATAGAAGAGTAGTGAACACTCAGAAATGCATTCGCGCCGGCGGTAAACACAATGATTTGGATGACGTCGGAAAAGATGTCTATCACCACACCTTCTTTGAAATGTTAGGCAACTGGTCTTTCGGTGATTACTTCAAGAAAGAGATATGTCAGTGGGCTTATGATCTGCTCACTAAAGACTATGGTTTACCGGAAGACAGACTATATGTCACTTATTTCGGGGGTAATCCTGAAAGTGGTTTAGAAGCTGATGAAGAGTGCCGTCAAATTTGGCTCAAATTAGGACTTCCCTCGGATCGTGTCTTACCATTTGGTATGAAAGATAACTTTTGGGAAATGGGCGAAACGGGTCCGTGCGGTCCCTGTTCTGAGATTCATTTCGACAAAATCGGTGGTCGAAATGCTGCAGATTTGGTAAATATGGACGACCCGATGGTTATCGAAATTTGGAATCTTGTGTTCATTCAATTCAATCGAGAAAGTGATGGTTCCCTCCGACCCCTTCCCAAAAAACATGTCGACACAGGAATGGGTTTCGAACGAATTGTTTCCGTTATTCAACAAAAAACATCCAATTATGACACCGACGTATTCGTTCCCATTTTCGAAGCCATTCAACAGTCAACAGGTGTTCGGCCCTATTCCAGAAAAGTTGGCGCTGAAGACGTGGATGGCATTGATATGGCCTATAGAGTGGTTGCAGATCACGCACGAACTCTCACTATTGCCTTATCAGACGGCGGGAGACCCGACAATATTGGGAGGGGTTATGTTCTCCGAAGAATTCTTCGACGCGCCGTAAGATATGTCGAGAAGTTGGGCGGAAAACCCGGAGTTTTTGCTTCTTTGGTTCCAGTAGTGGTGGAATCCCTCGGCTCAGTATTTCCTGAACTAACAAAAGACCCCCAAAGTGTTATGAATGTCATCAACGAAGAAGAAACTCAATTCTTGAAAACACTTTCGAGAGGAAAGCGTTTATTGGAGCGAACTATAGATAAAATGAAGTCTCAAAAGGAAAGTGTTTTGCCCGGAGATATTGCGTGGAGACTATATGACACTTATGGTTTTCCTCTCGATTTAACTCAACTTATGGTCGAAGAGAAAGGATTTTCTGTTGATTTGAGCGGATATGAGAGCTGTAAGACTAACGCTCAGCTTTTATCTCAAAACAAAAGCTCTCAAATAGACTCAGGAATTGATTTAGACGTTCACTCAATCGCAGAACTGAGGGATAGTTTGAAAATCGCCTCAACTAATGATTTACCGAAATATAATTACAAAAGTATTGACGAAACGCCAAACTCTGTTTATGAGTTCGAATCGTGTAGTGCTACTGTTCTCGCCATCAGAAAAGACAAACAGTTTGTGAAACAAGTGTTAACTGGAAGTGATTGTGGAGTCATTTTGAACACGACTTCTTTTTATGCTGAAGCCGGTGGACAGGAATACGACACAGGGTTTATGACTAAAATCACTGAAAGTGTCGACGAAGAAACTGAATTTGAAGTAAGAGAAGTGAAAGTACACGGGGGGTATGTCTTACATATTGGACGCATTGGTTGCGGAACACTTAATGTCGGCGATTGTGTCAAACTTCAAATCGATGAACAAAGACGTAAACAAATAATGAATAACCACACGGGAACCCATGTCCTTAACTTCGCGCTCCGTTCAGTGTTGTCGACAATACCCGATCAAAAGGGTTCTCTCGTGGCTCCGGACAAACTTAGATTTGACTTCACTAATAATGTGAGCCATAAATGTATTCCATATAAATACTAAAATCAATTGTTTTTTAGGGCGCAATGAATGCAAAACAAGTGAAACAAACGGAAGAAACGGCACAAAAGATGATCGCAAAGAATGAAATCGTTTTCGCAAAGGACTCGACTCTCGCCTCTGCAAAAGCCATTCAGGGATTGCGCGCAGTATTTGATGAAACATATCCGGATCCGGTTAGAGTTGTTTCCATCGGAGTTTCAGTCGAAGATTTGTTATCAGATCCGACGGGACCGGCGGGTATTCAAACATCTGTAGAGTTTTGTGGTGGAACTCATCTAAAAAGAAGTGGACACATCGGGGACTTTGTTATAGCGAGTGAAGAGGCCATCGCTAAAGGCATTCGTCGTATCGTTGCTCTGACGGGTCCGGAGGCCACAAAAGCTATAAACAAAGCAAATATTTTAACGAATTCTGTTTTAAATTTAAAGAAATCGATTGAAAGTAAAAGTAGTAAAGAATTTTATAAAGAAAATGTCAAAGAAATCGTTGAATTGATAGAAGAGGTCTCCCAATCGAATATCGCTTATTGGAAGAAAGAAGAATTAAGGGATCAATTGAATCAATTGAAGAAACAATTGGATGCAATCGATAGGTCTAACAAAGCAGCTCAGGTCACACAAGTTGTAGAGACGGCAAAATCATTGGCCAATGAGTTGAAAGGATCGCCTTTTATTGTCACTTCTTTGGACGCCGGTTCAAACGCTAAAGCCTTGGACTCCGCTCTAAAACAAGTTCGGACATTATCTCCTGAGACCGCCGCCATGTTTTTCAGTGCAGACGAAACCAAAGTTATTTGTTTGGCGTCCGTTCCCTCAACTGCTGTAGCCGTTGGACTAAAGGCTAATGAATGGATTCAACAAATTATAGGAACTATTAATGGAAAGGGAGGCGGAAAAGAAGAATCATCGCAGGCAACCGGAAATAACGTTAAGGCTATTGAAGAGGCAATTGTTTTGTCCAAACAATTCGCTGAACTCAAACTTAAGAAATGAATATAAGTTTGAGATTATATACAATAAAATCTTTTTTAATTAAATAGTTTTTATAAAAAATACTTTTAAATCATTTAATTTTAAGTTCTTCTATTGAAATGACATTTACTTCAGAATCGGGGCTCAGCATCGGTAGGTTAGCCTTAGCCCATTCCAATTGACTCAAAATTCTTTTTCTACGTTCTTCGCGCCCTTTTTTCTGTTCCTGTTTTTTGAGAGATTTTTCATCACTTTGAGGGCCAGACTTTTCTTTTGGGTCCAATTTTTCCAAATATCTGAGTTCTGACTGTCGTTTCAATTTATCTGCTCTTCTTTTTAGTTGTCTTTTAGTCAAGACTTGAGACGAATTCGCATTCGTTTCGGTTTTTTCACTCAAATTGTTTGGAGAGCTCTCAGGAATCGCGTCATTGATTTGTGATTCCATTTCCTAAATATAATCATTTCTTTTAATATAAAATCATTAAAAATATGAAAAACTCTTCAGTGAAACCTCGAAGAGATTATATAAATTCGATAAAAATAAAGTATTAAATTCAATAAATTATCTAATCTTGAGTTCATTTCATTTGATAAATAAGTTAAAGGTGTTATCGCTTTCTATTGGATTTATTATAGTATTAAAGTATTGCAAATGAGTTTAGATGCCATCCATTTGTATTTAAAAGGGGCTAAACTTATGATTTTAGTCAAACTAAGTTTAATTGGTCTCTAATGAGTGATAATTTCACTCACATTAAGGGAACCATCAATTTCTTCACCTTTTGATTGATTGACTCCTTTATCGACAAAGAAAAGGTCTCCGCCATCAATAGAGTCTTCCGTCTTCTGACGCTTTTGAGACGAGGCATTTGTTTCTTGCAATTCATTGTCTTCTTCGTCGTCGTCGTCATCACTGATTGATATTTGGTCCGGATTTGATACTTTCATTGAATCAATTATAGCAGCCATTGGATCAGTTATTCCTAATTTGGCACAAAATTCAGTCGTTTGAGGATTTGTAAAGTTTCGGACTCTTTGGGGGTCGGAATCACTTTCATTGAGAACCGGTTCTATCATTTGAAAATTATTCGGAATTTTCAAATCATTAGAAAAAAGTTCTTTGACTCGATTTATATCACTTTCAGTGACAGAATGCAATCGCGACCAAAGCTGTGGAACCGAACATTTCTTCTCAATACTCAAGAGTTTGTCGGTTGCCTTAAGTATAGCCAACCACTCGGAGTCGTATTCAAACGAATTGCTTTCTGTAGTAACCTTTGGTTCGATATCAATGATTTCGAGGTATTGTCTTCGCGGTAATACTTTATCGAGAGATAAAAATTTGGTTTGAATTCGTTGGTCTTCCGTATGATTTATTAGGGCTTCGAAACGGATGTGAAGATGTGCTGAAAACCAATGCTTTGGTTTTAAGTGACGAACCAGAGGTTCGAGTAATGGATTTCCCAAATTGTTTTTATTGACCTCATCTCTAAAGTGAGGTTTTTTTCGAAGTAAATACTGAACGTTACCACAACTGTGGATATTTAGGGGCCAGTCGTGAGATATCATAACATCGAGAGTCTGCGAGTCTTGTGAGGGGTTGTCATCAGATTCGTCCTTTAATTGCATCAGTTTATAGACATCGCTTTGTCTCATATGATATATACTTCTTTTAGTGCTTTCATCGAATGGAAGTCTTTCAAAATGACCGCAATTAGAGTCCATTCTGTGATGAATACCAGAAATGGCGCCAATTCTGAGACCATTGAAGCGAATGACAGCCGCATAACCCAAATAATAGATGTTTTTTGAAACCCAACCCCCAAATGGCAGTGTCTGCAAATAATTGGATGCCTCGTGATTACCACCGATGAAAAGCGTCAATTTAGGCGCTACTGATTCCGATCGATAGTATTTGTGAAAAGTTTGTAAATGTCTGTATTTGATGGGAACTGCCATACACTCCAAATCGTTTTCATTCCTAACCGCCTGAAAATCACCACAAATTATCACTAAATCAATTGATATCTGTCTCTCGTTTTCAATGCGAGAGATATCTTCATAGATGGTGTCTAACTCTCCGTGAGAACAACCGATGACTGCGATCTTCATTTTAAATGACTTTCAAATTAAGTTTAAATTCAATTCAAAACAAAAGGAAAAACATTTTCACACATTTTTTGTCTTTCATTCAATTGACGTTATTTTTGGTCAAAACTTTGCATTCAATTTGACTTTAAATGTGAACAGAATTTCAAATAATTATTGAATTAAATTAAAAGTGTGTTAACCGGAAATTCATTCATTTTTTTCTTTCAAATTTAAATTAAATTTATTTGAACACAAAAAACAATTGAGTGAACCAGAATAAAAAAGTGAGATGATATAATGTGACCTAGATATAATTGACTCAAATTCAAATAAGATTTATTGCCTTGATACAATACTGAATTCAATTAAAAATTTAAATAAAAAATCAATTTTATGCTAATATTAAGTATTTGTTATTCAAAACATAAAAACAATTATAATCTTAAATCAAAGATAAATATCCAAAATTAAATTATAGGTTTATTCGGGTTATATAACTTATATATCACTAATTGTATTAAAGTCTTTTAAAATCAAAACATAAATTATTTTTTTTAAAGAAAACAATTTATCCGAAAAAATAAATATTTGATTTGCATTTTTTTCAAAATTAATGATCTTGGTCAAATTTTCTCTATTATCAAAGTCCTGCAAAATCTTTTATAATTTCAAAGAATAACTAAATCAGAAGACTATAATAGGAGGGAATGGAAAGGAATGACTTATCTTTTTGAAGAGCAAATAGTAATTAAATAAAGGGCTAAATATTTAGACCTCTCTCTTGACTGTGACCTACAGTCAAATCACGATTAGAATTACGATTTATGTGTGGGTTTGCATTTTTTTGCATTTTTTTATTTTCCTCTTATAGGGTCTGAGATTAGGGCAAAATTATAATACTTTTATCATAAAAGTACCAAAAGGTATATAACTTTAGGCATTTTAAACATAAAATTTATATGAATAATAACAATAGTTAACAATAGTTATTATATATAAGTTATGATTAATAACTTATGAATAATATTTAAAAACAAAGTTATGGTTGTATTGGTTGTAGTCGTGATAAATCAATATTTTGTTTTCAGATTAAATTTTAAACTTTAAGAGTATAATATAAAGTCACGAATAATTGGAATAATTATATTATTTCCTATTTTTAAATGATTAGAAGCCCTTATTCTAATGTATGAGTGCTTGCATTTATAAGTAATCAAGGTGATTGATCTCTGTTTTTAAAAAACAGAGGAATCATCTCTATATTAATGCTTGAGTTGATATAATCGATGATAACCTTGCTAAATCTATTAAATGGTGATGTCTTAAGTATTTTCGTGTTTCACAAATTATTCTTTCGAACCGAAATCCAAACCATTTGTTAAAAGTTTTTGTTCACAGAATAGAGTTATCGATCAAAACATCAAAAGTTTTGAAAAAACAGTGGCCGAAGAACTTCTGAATTTAAAGTGATGTCAGATATCAAAATAGATAATGTTTTCAACGAAATATATTTCAAATAATAAAAATGAGAAACAATTGAACTGAGAGTTCAACTCTTTTTAAATTAGAAAACGAAAGCACAGGTCCTGAGAATCGATTCGATGACTTCACTCGACTTTTTCATGACTTCTATTGGACCGGAAAATATTCAGTTAGACTTTGGTTAACAGATATTCAACAAAAAATGGATATAAAAACTATTTTAATGACTTTTGAATAATAATTAGAATGTCTTCGGTGTTTCGACAATTCATGCATTGCTTAACAAAAACCATTATCTGATCTAAAGTTCAAACCAAAGGAAAATACATACAATTGTTATACTTTTGTTTATTATTTGTTTAATCATTTGTTTAATTATTTACTTAAATTAAATAATTAAAGAAATAATAAAAACAATATATTCTGTACCAGAGATAACACTAATTCTATAAAATAAATGTTCGCAAAGAGATGTCAATTATCAGTGGTTTCGCACTCTTTATGTTTCATAAGAATTCTTGAATTCCAACTTTTTTTTAAACTTTTACCCGAAACAAATTTCAAAGATAACAAGTTTATTGATTTTAAAGCCATGAAATTCTCGGTATAACTCAAAACCATTTTAATTGAATAAACTTTCAAAGTATCAAATATTCTGTTTCTGAGAAAAGTTTTATGTTTTCAAAAAGAATTTCACTTTTGGGTAAAACCATTAAATTTTTTGATAACTTTATGAAACGAAATGTTATTTTTTTGTTAAAATTTTATTTCTGTTTATAACTATTGGACCGAAATTGCAATTTAGAAGTCGTCGTCACATTCGGATGAGTCCTAACCCTAATCTACTCATATATTGAGTTAAGGTATGGCTTCAAATAAAGATAATCACAAAAGTTTTCTCCAAAAGTGGAAGTATTGCAGAGAAGTGGAAGTCCTGTTATGGCCTTCAATTGGAAGACTCAACAAAAAGGTTTGTCGAAAGAGAGGGTCAATGACTGAGAATAACAGCAAAACTATAGCTTTAGAGTCGACACAAAACTACGAGTTTATGTAATTTAGTTTCACGGCTTCTATTCTACGGATAGTCTGTGCTGTGAATCTTGTTTTTGGCAAAACACGACGTAAACCTCGAGAACGACCTGTTATGTCACACAACACTGGCTCTCATACCTGTGCTCAACATCTAATGGTTTTCCCAGTGCTCACAATCAGTGATTTATTCTTTAATAGAGAGTCTGTCCAACAGTTATGACAATACTTTTTGTGAAATATTTTATTCAATAAAAGTATGAAATTCTTTTGATATAAAAGTTGTCAAATAGTTGTCAATTGTGTCCACAACTCAACAAAAGTTTATAAAAATATAATTCAAGGAATGAAAAGTGATTTGAACTTCAAATGAAGTCTTTCAACAGTAATCAAAACAACCATCAAATGAACACTAATTATATGGCAATCATTGAACAGAAGACTAACTCTTCTCAATCGGCCTCTGAGTGTCGGACACCCATCGCATGGCATAACAGAACAATGAATTTGACGAAACCCATGACTTTAGTTCAAAACCCACAAAATGTGAACACTATTGCGACCAAATATCGACGCGCTTCGGGTCAGAGACCATCTCAAAGGGCTTCCTCTCCTTCAGCCACAACTACTTCATCTGATGACAGAGAAGAAGTACCGATGGTTAGGCATCACATAAGGAGACCGAACAGGTATTTAGTTTTGAGAAATAAATAAAATTATAAAATAAATAATTATTTGTTTGCAAACAATAGTCGAGTGAATGGTATGACTGTCGACAGACGACAACATTTGCCAAACAATAAATTCGGAAATCATTTTCTAATTTCTGGTGAATATGCTGTCCATCCGATACATGCCTTCAGAAGTGGAACTTTAAGATCTACTAAAAGTGTTCCGTCGCTCGCAGTTAGTTCACAAATTAATGATCATCAAGTTCATCCTTGTCCAGTTCATGGAAATAATGGGCTAATAATGGCTCACTGTCCGCCCCCATCGCACCACCATTTCTTCCCAGCGATAACCAATCAAACTTTGAATTTTCGTCGTTTCGGTTCTTTTACTGATATTCGCGACACAAGACTTCCAATAACTACAAACGGATTACCATTTCTTACAACAATTCCAGAACACAAACAGTCGTGTGATTTAATGCCTGTCTATTACTCTCAGCCGCCGACAGCACTGCCGGCTCTTCCGGCCCCGAATAGCATTCCTATGCATTTGGTGCCAACAAAACCGAACTCACGATCGATGGTATTCCCAGCCTATGCAGAACCCCTTCCCTTTCGAAATCCATTTAAAACGACTTCTCCCGTATCTCCCGTTCCCTCTCATAGAACTGTTAAAATGACAAACAGTTATGGCAACAATTCAGATGATATTTGTTGCAGAGGACATCTGATTGTTCTCTGGGTCATTCTGGGGGTCGTCACTGTTGGTGTCATTTCCGGAATAATTCTCGCGGTTACTATGAATTGAGTTTTAGTTATTTTTAGTAAAAATTAATTTATTTATCGATTAATAGTTTGATAATCATTTGATTAATTTCATTACATAACTATAATTAATCGCAAAATTAATAATATTCTCATAATTATATCATAAAATATTCATATTTTAATGCAAATTATTTTATTAAATAATTGTTTTAATCTTATAGTGAATTGGATTCACTGAATCCAGTGTTTAACTACTCCTTCAACACAACTTCTAAACTAATTTTATTGTTTCAACAAAATTATTTCAGTTTTGTTTTGAAACTTATCTTAAATTACTTTAAAATAATTAAAATAAATTTAGAAAATTTCATAATAAGTGAGACTCACATTAAATGACTTTAAGGAAAGAAATGAAATCTTAAATTAAATGTAATTAAATATCAAAGAATTAGACTTAAAATATTCATCAAAAGTGTTAACGAATGTAAAAATGAGAGGAAAAACAAATTTTAAACAATAAATTGTGTTATAAATTATAATATTAATCTTCAACAGAGCGTTCACTGAATTTCACTCGAATTTATGAAAAATAAGTAATAATAATAATAATCTAAAATATAATTCAAAATATAATAATTTTGGGGTAAATAAACGGGTATTATATGTGAAAACTGAGTCGATTTCGTAAGTTCTCTATTAGACAATGATCTCAATAAAGGAAAGACATTGCTTTCAAGAGGAAGAGTTAGAATAAATTGTAAAACAAAATTAAGAGATAAATAAAACTATAAAAAAAACAAAATTTTCAGATTAAATATCAGATCTTTTTTCTGTTGCTATCATTTGTTACTTAATTAAGAAATTCGTTGGATTTTCGATATTTTCCTTCAAAATGAGTTAATTTGCAAAAATAGAAAAGTCTTTCTTTAAGATTAGTTCGAGAAGTGTCGGCTGTTTTTCGATGTTTACTCCTTTTTGCTTAAATTCCATCAGTTTTTGTTCAAATAAAGACTTTTCGGGTCCTTTAATC
>JAQIXI010001128.1:0-15609 GCA_034700165.1 Galumnidae sp. Gr-Ori-00277 | reverse complement strand
TTGTCTATTAATTGAAGTGAAATTTATAATTCATTAAAAGTTATACTTTATGTAATCCATTGTATTTTAACTACTTTTTCATTTATAAATTAAGGATAAAATACTCACTAAATGTGATTAAATTTTATTATTTAATGAAAAAATTAGTTATAATTCATAATTCAAAAGTATTAATAATAATAATACTGACCTCAAAAATGGGTTTAAATATAGAACCAAACATTGAAGACATGTGTAAAACACGTGACAAACATTTCGATATAAACAACTTTTTTTTAAAATAATTTGAATTTGAATTTAAATGAAATGTCTGTCAAACAAATATTAAGTCTTAAAAATTTGTTTCTCATTAAATCATCGATAGATTCAAGACTTTCAATGACTCCATTATCCCAACAAATCAAAGAAAATATTTACAATCAATGGTTTGTCAATAATTGTCACTAAAATTTCTGTAAGATTTGGTTTTTAAAAATAAATTTAAGGATTAAATGCAATCGACAGTCGCTATCATTACAATTGTTTGTAAATCCAATGTTTGAAACCTCTGATGAAATACTCGAATCTCAAAGCGATTACTTTAAGAGTAAATACTTTTTTTTGATGACTTCTTTAATTTGAATTAATTTAAAGGAATGGCAAACAATTATAATAAATATTACAGTGAGTGGTCTGACCCAACCTCTCAACCCATTGGTATTATTCAAAAATTTGTGTCTCTTTCGAAAACAACAAATATTTTGTGAGTAAAAACATTTGCATTAAATTTATATTAATTACTAAAACTTATTAACAAAAAAGTGAATCAAACAAAATGGAAAATCTGTGCTTGGCTATTTTCTCTCCAAAGCAATTTAGTTCACAATTGTTTCAAAAAATTCAAAGAACTCACAGCCATTGGTTTCGAAATGTAATTAATTTAAACCTCATTTGAATCATATTTTCTAATAGTATTAAAGTTTATATTAATTTGAAATTTAATTATAGTATTAATATTAGTAGCGATGAAAATGTGATTTAATTCTGTTCTCAAACTTTATTTTTATTTTTTTAAATAATTTCAACGGAATTAAACTTATATTGTTTAAAAGTTGTCGAGATCTCCGTTAAAGAGCAAGTTCAATCTATCGCAATGTAATGATGGAAAAACTGAATGGTCCATAAACTATCAAATAGAAGATACAAATGAAGAAATTGAGCATGCCACTTTTTACTCTGATTCTATCTTTGGAAAGGAATTGGGTATAAATGAATGCGATGTCATTATATGTAATTTAAATTTAGACAACTCTTTGTTATCATTCCTTTTGGATGCCTTTACACTCAAAACATATAAAAATGGGAAAAGTGTTGACGTATGTATGGATTCATTTTATAATTTATTTTTTAAATTTAATTTTAAATATAGAAAATGACATTAAATTCATCGTTAGTTCCCTTCAAAATCGCATTCATTTTTAGAGATAATATTGAAATCAATAATGAAATGATTGAAATAATTGAATATTTAATCCAAAATCTCAATAACTTTGATGTCGAGATATTTCCTTTTTTTGCCAATAAATTGATTTCAAAGGAAAGGTATGTTTTCCCAGTTTCTCCTTATTATTATTATTGTTATTATTATTTTTAAATAAAATTTTCATAAAAGTTGTGACGAATTGGGAATTCCTTTTACTGTTATTGTGGACCAACAAAGTATTACAAAAGGAATGGTTGCCCTCAGGAATAGAGACACAGAAGTTGAGGTATTAATCAATTTTCAATTATACAATAAATACAATAATAAGTATTTTTTTATAAAAATAATGTAAGGGTTTCTTACGATTTATTTTTTTTATTTTTATAAAACATTTCAGGAATGGATTCATATTTCAAATTTCCAGAAAACAGTTTGTCTTTATCTGAAAGCAATGAATTCGTCGACAATTAGTTTAACAAAAATAAATCAAATCATTAGTTAAATGAAAATATGTTTAAATTTTGGTTTTCAAAACAACAAATGATTTGCAAAAAAAAATTAATGAATTAATAAATTATTTGCGATTATTTCCAATACAACCAAAAATTCTTAACACTAATACTGAACACAAATTGTTGGGTCATTTGGAAGACCACAGCCAACAATTCGGGAATCAAACGCCAATTTTACCGGACATTCAAATGAATGGATCGTAAATTTGTTGATATGTTTATCCCAATAGCATTCGTAGTATTTGTTGCAATCAAAGGGATGTTGGAATAGTCCTCCTCGAGTGCACGCGGACTCTGGCACTGCATTCTCCGTAATGTTGCGAATACCCGGATATGAATTACTATTACTATACATATTTTGTTGACTCTGAACTTTGGGCACTGGAGTCGTTCTAATCTCTTGATTGGCGATCGAACCCAATTCCGGTTCGTCTTCATATTCGATATCTTTATTCGAGTTATGTTCGACTTTAGGATAAATCGGTTCTGAAAAGTTTTTTTAAAAAATTAATTTAATAAAAAATAATTTAGACAATACGTACCCATTTGGGGAACTGGGGGCAAGTGGGTACTAGGTGAAATTGGTGAAATTTGGTCAACACTTGGGTCCAATTCAAACATTGATTCGATTCTATGGTTTTCCTCTTTTGTAGGTTTGACGCCATTTCTCATTCCATATCTTTCTCTGATTTCAACTTTTGGACTAACAGTTGAATAAACTGTTTGTTCCATATTTTCTTTGAAACCTCCCATATAAACAACTTTGACATCTGTTTGTTCTTTAGTGTGAGGTCGTTCTGTTTTATAGTTGTCTTCATCAACAATAATCACTTCAACTTTGGGTTTGTTTTGACTTTTGTAAGCTCTGGTAATTTCTGGCGAATCATATGTCGAAACTTCGGGTTTAATCTCTTCTGTCGTTGTTTTTGGTTTTCTGGTTGTAGTGCTTCTGCGGACCGCAAAAGAGGGTCGACTCCTAACTCTTGTGAGAGGACGCTGTGTATTAACTGAAGAAACTATATTTTCAACAGTAGTTGAGGGAAGAGTTGTTGTTGTAGTCGTTGTAGTTGTAGTGGTGGTAGTCGTTGTAGTTGTGGGGGTAGTGGTAGTGGTTTCATCGGAATCCTTTTCATCCCCATAAAAGTCATACCAATTATTTTCCGTCAAATTTGGTGAAAGAAATTGTGGCTGAAATGATTGGTTCGGCACATTTGGAGGACTCCGGTAACCATAACCGCTTTGCATTGGATAGTATGGATAGTTAGGTGCCATTGGCATTGGCATCTGTGGCATCTGTGGCATCTGAGGATATGCCGGAAGGGGTGGGTAAGGGGCTGGAGCTGGATATGATATAACTTGTTGATACCAGGGTATTCCCCCGGTATGAGTCCATTGCATTCCATTTGTGTGGTTATCATTATTATTGTTGTTATTATTATTGGTATATCCCTCGTAAAGTGGGATGTGCTCTAAAATTACTGAGGATTGGGTTGTTGTAGTCATTGGTGTGGAAGTTGTTTCTGGTGTTTGAACTGTTGATACTGTCGAGGGTAGTGTCCACTGGTTTTGTGCTAATATTTGTTGAAGAGAATCATAAATTGATGGTAACATCGGATGGTTTTGAATATCTATCGGTAATTGAGTTGTAGTGGTTGTGTGGTATGTGACTGGAATATATGGCTGAGCATTTGATTCCTTATGATTTTGATATTCTGTTTTAAAGACATGATAAGATGCTGGAGTTGAGTACTCAAACTGAGAGAAGTGTGTCGGCAGCCACTCATCCTTTACTTTTTGAACAATCGATTGGAAAACATCCGATTTCGGTCGCGGGATATCAAACTTTATAACAACTGGAGGTTGAGTTACATTAAACGAAACCATATTAGGAATCGATTCATATTTTATTGATTTTTGGGTTTCGGATGTTTTGGGCACTAAAGCCACTAATGTTTTAGAACTCTCTGTTTCCAAATTATAGAGTTTTCCTTCACTTTTCTTAAATATGTGGTCAATAGATTTGTGTCGATCGCTATTATTGAGAAGATTGTGATCGTTGTTAAGCATAAGCATAATATACTCTTCATTTAAAGTCGCTTTTGAAGGCTTTGAAATCGTCGGTGGAGAGGAAGCTGTAAATATGACTCGGGGGCGGACTGTTGTCTTTGATTCCAACGGAATATTGTTCTTATTGTCAACCATTAAATCTTTAGGAAATAGTTTTGGATATTCTTTAGAAAATGTCTCAATATTTGAATATTTGTGTGCGTTTGAGTACTTGTCGTCAGAAATGGGAACAAACAAAACCTCTGCTTTTTCTGACGGTTTGCGGCCATTCATTAAATTCTGTTCGGATTTCATTTTATATTTATTTGTTATTCCTTGAGTCGAACTAATCTTATTTGGATTGTGTTTATCATAGCGTCCATCGTTTGGTCTTTGATTCGGTAAATGAAAAGTCGTTAATTTCTCACTTATTGAAGCCGAGACATCTAATTGTTCCGCATTTTTCTTGGAATTTGGCTCAGAATACGGATTATTTTCAATATTTACATTTTGCATATTATTTATCTTTTTTGAGTCAAATATTTCCATATTTGTGCCAACAATTTCTGGTATCGAATATGGATTTGCACTGAATATAGGTTTTTGAGGTTTAGGTCTGTTATTAGCATTTCTTTGATTATCCTTTTGTTGTATTGAATCGACTTTTATTTGAGGAATTTTAAAGTTTTGCTTTTGAATGACTTCCATATTATTTGATAAAAATTGATTTAAATACTGAACAGAAGGACCTAAACTCAATGATATCTGATTTTTGGGTTTATTTTTATGGCTTTGATTTTGATCCCTTTGACGCTCTTTTTGACGATTTTGTGATACAATGTCTGAATTTTTCATTTCTTCGACTGATTTTTGTGGCGTTTGTTTCAAGTTTTGGTGATTTATTTCTATCAAATGGTTTGGAATTTTTGTCACTTCAGGTGTTTTTAATTTATTAAATGAATTTATATCAGGTAATGAAGGCCTTTCTTTATTCATTTTTTGACCTGGTCTATTTCTTAGTAATTCTTGTTCTGAATTAATAATAAGCGAAGGCTTTACATCTTTATTGACATTAATTTTAATCTCTTTGTTTGGATTATTTGCGAAATGAATTACTTGTAAATCATTTTTAGTGTCGCTTTCAATCAGAGGGTATTGAAGAGAATCCAAGAGTTTTGAGTCAATGTTTTGAAATTTCAGTTCAGTTTGTTTTGTATTTCCATTATTTGTCACATATTTATGTTTCGTCTGTTTTTGTAGTTCACTGTTCGGTATTTGGGGTCGTTTTGAATCGACTTTAAGTAAGTCTAAGTTTAATTCTTCGGGTGTGAAGTGAAGGACTTCTTTTTGATGGTTAAGGGCTCCGACATATCTTTGCGGTTGATTTCGAAGTTGATTTGAATTCGGTTTCTTCAGTGAATTCGATTGTTTGGAGACTTTTTGTGCCAAATAATGGGGTAATTCTAACTCTTCCATCGTTTCAATTACTATGGGCTCAACGGTTGGGAAATGAAAATTAGATCTAAATCTGTGTTTTATGGATTGCTTTTGTGGTCTTCGCGAAGGATTTACAGAATTCAATGAATTTGGCATTACTTTAGTTTCTTTGGTGTTCGACGACTGTGCGATCGGTTCTTTGGAATCTTCTTTTACTCGATTTCTATTCTTAGGAGTTTTCATTGGAATTATTTCCTGTAATTTCTGAACAGTTTTAGTAATTGAAGAGATTTGGAACATATCATTTGGATCTTGCAAACTTCCCAATGAAAATTGATTTATCGGAGGCCTATTTAAACGAATTTTAGTGGAGTGACCTGTTTTGGGTCGGTTTTGTCGGTTTCTCGAATTGGAGTCGGGTCTGACTTCTAGGATAGGAATACTTATAAGCGGGTCATTTATAAATGGGATTCTATTCTTTCCTAAGAATTTATTTGTATTGAAGTCTGAATTCTTAGAAAACTTAGGCATATAGTTATTGACGCGAGAGAGCCATCGATTTGGTTGTTTGCCATCACTTCGAGACTCTATTTTGTTGTAAAAAATTGATTTCAAACGATTTCCTAAATCTCCGACTAATTTAGTCATATATTGAGTTATTCTTTTAAAACGTGAGCTCTCCTTTTGATCGCCTCCAGGGCTGGTATTCTGAGTGGGAGTATCGCCATTGAATAAGGAATAGGTCTGATCGACATCTATATAATCTGAGCGCTCCATAATTTTATCGGTGGACTCTTTGTCTTCTATTCCTGAATTTTGATTGAGTAAATGCGGTAAATCCTTAATTACTCGATCTTCGGGATCGACTGGAGGACACCCCTTGACTAACCACTTCCAATTGCAGAGCAGTTTTTCTTCATCGAAGGCCAAATCAAAGGGACATTTCATTTGATAGGACTGTAAATAACTTTTGCCAAAATCAGAGCAATAGTAAAAGAATTCACAATTTTCGGGGTCTTGAAAGTAGCCATAAGACGGACAAACGAATCGTTTCTTTGGTGTCGTTACTATTTCTCCAGAGCCGAGACAAGGAGGAGACCACGAGGGCCAATTGCACATCTCATAGCGTTCATCGAATACCAAACCCAGAGGACAACTATATTGAAATATTTCCGGGTTTTCATCGTTTCTATTGAATTGAACGCAACGATAAAACTTTGAGCAGTCGTTTGGGTGTCTTAAGTATCCGGAATGAGTGCACAGCAATTGGTTTACATCCGCTTCACTTTCTGTTATTCTCTCAACATTTCCATACTTTTCAATAACGGCAACGAAATTACTCTCAGAATTCATATAATTATTTTGTATATAAGTTTCAATTTTCTTGTTGTTTATGTTCTCAATTGGTTTAAGGAAAACACTTCTAATGGTTTGTAAGAGTGGAAACGGACCGTAACCACAACTTCCAGAGTAGTCATCATCATTGAGACTCCAAAGAGCCACACCTGACAATTGTCTCAATACAATGTATTTCGCCTAAAATTCAATTAAATTTAATAATTGTTTTAAAAAACTTTAACTAAAATTTTAGTTCAGATTTAATACTCTATAAAATAGTTTATAATTTATTGCATTAAATCTAAATCTTATAATAAAAGAAATTCTAATTTTATTTAAATCTTACTTTAAGTTTAAGACTTATTTCGTCGTCAAATCCAATCCATTTATCCCTGAAGTAAATATAGGGTGCCGTCAGATCTTTATCTCTAATGAGAGTCCAATTAGAGTTGTCTCTAACGGCGCAAATCTGTGACCAATTTTTTCAATTGTTTTTCCAAAACATCATAAAATAGCAAACCTTTGAGTGTGAAATAATGATCTCTTCATTATTCCAGGCAGTAGCAGGTGAACCAGGTTCAGTTTGGGAAGTATTTAATAACTTAAGTAAAGTACCATGAGCAGGTATACCAATCACTAACTGTTCCTGAGGTAATCCCAGTGCAAGAACTAAATCGATTACAGAATCCTATTTGAAATAAATAAAAATATTTTAATTTCACTGAAAATCACCAAAAATTTGATATTCTTTTAGATAAAGAATTTGTAATATATTTGTTATTATCTGACAATTTGTTGGATAAATGTTTGGCTGATATAATATTACCATATTTTCCATATCATTTAATCCATGGAGTCTCGACGGATGGATAACTGTTCTTGGATTGTTGTCAAAATTGAAAGCAGGGACATTAACGAAGTCAACAAATCTATGATTTGTAAGAAAATTATAAATAAAAACGGATTCTAATAGTAGATGAAAACTAATTTTACCTGTTTATTTCAGAAAAGTCATAATAATCTAACAAATCTCGAGCGTATTTGGAAGTAGTGATCGTCAATAGGTTATAGCCCTCTTCTATTGTCTCATTTAATGGTTTTAATTCATTATTCAAAACCTTTTAAACGAATAATATTTTTAATTGAATTTTAATATTAATAAAGAGATTATAATAAAGGGTTCGTACGCTTATCAATGATAACAATGTCTCCCGTTTTGTGATGTGATTATGAGCCTCTTTGAAGAATTCCCAGTCGAGATCCACTCCGTCGATGTCATGTCTTCTAATGAATTCACGAACGCGTTTCGCAAACTTTGTTCTGACGGCTAAAGAAGTGGAATTGGATCTCTCGCTTTCTTCTAAAATGAACTGATTATTACTCGGCCTTAACGACACTAATATTTTGAGTCCAGGATTTTGTTGTTTAAGAGCCGACAAAAACTTTAAATCCCCTAAAATTGAGATAAAAATTGGTGTCATTTTATTATTATTTGTCAATTAATAGGAATATTAATGAATAGAAATGTCAATACAGTATCCGTTCATTTAATTCGATATCTTGTGTTCTATAAATTCATGTATATCTCTATATATCTGTATATCTCTTTTGCTTTAATTTATTTGAGAAATTCTGTTCAGCTCTGAGTTTCATGTTTTGATTTTCTAAACTATTTTTTCCGTAACCTTGAAATAGCCCGAAGGCAAGGATGTGCTGTTATGCTGTGCGTTACATATATTTGGGTAACTTAACATATATTTGGGTTTCCTTAAGTGCCTAACATTTGCCTCAATTTCTGCAATATTTGATTGAACTGAAAAACTCTTTATAAGGGTTTTTCACTTATACTTCAATATTTTTTCAAATATTATTAAAGACTACTTTTAGTAAAGAATTAAAAATTATTAATAATTTAAGTTTAGTTTTAATTAACATATGATTTAAATTACTTTGACTCATTTCATGTTAAATCATTTAATGTTAAATTCAATTAAAATTAAATTTTTAAATTTAAAGAATTTATTTTATTTTATTTGAAAAAAATGAAAAAAATTACGAAAATATTTTATATTTTTTTATGTTATTAATAGTTATTTTAAATTATTATTTTTTAAAAGATTTATTGGTTTCGACTTTTTTATTATAGTTATTGATTTTCACTAATACCGGCAAATAATTAATGGATTTAAACTTATTTTATTAGATAAAGGAGTGGACTCCCCTTTGTCTGCCCCAAAAACATGATTAAAATATTTATAGATAGTAAACTATACAATTAACAATGTACTAGGGCAAAAAATATACAAATAAGTTGCAGAACTTAATCACATTTTTATACTTTTCCACTAAAAGATGATAGAAATCAAAAGATCGAAGAAATAAATGCTTTAAATAATTATGTGTTTGACTACAGTTGTAATCAGAATAAAACCAGTTTTAAAAACAGTTAAAAGTTTTCTTTACTTTTTTGTGAACAAATAATTAGATCTCTTCGAAGAGATATTTGCGATGAATTTCAAATAATTTGTTTCATAACGAGATTTTAAATATTTATTCACTAAATTTTTAATTCGTTGAACAGGTTTTTCAAAATTACAAAAATTCTGTCTGATTCTGACCTCAAAAATTTATTCAATTTACTCGACTTTAATGTAAATTATAGACTATTAGAGTCTAATAATTAGACAAATTTTTTTTGACTCAATTTATTAAAGTATTGTTTAATTGGAATTAATTATAGAGAAGTCATTTAAGAAGACTTACCTTTTTTGCCGGCAATGAAAGCGAAGTTCTCTCTGACCGCAACATAAGAGTAAATAAAGTGAGTGCAGAGACAGGGATCGACATCATAGGGACGGAACTCATCCTCGACCCGATAAAAACAAACAATTCTTTTTCTTGGGAGCTGTCGGTCATCACATTTTGATATATTTTCTGTTAATAAATAAAATTATTAAACAAAAATTAAAAAAAAGAACAAAAAACCCATAAAAAATATTTCAGTAAAAATTAATTTAAAATAAAACAATTGAGATCTGGGTTTTTATCTGGGTAATTCTATTTTAAGACAATATTTATTACAATTCAATTAATTTATTATTCAATTATTTATTAATTATTTTTTTGACTGATTATTAAAACGATTTTACTATAATTTGTTTAGTTTTGATAATTTCTTAAATATCTTTAATATACTTTTCATGGGTGTGAAAAGTAAATACCTTGCTCAACTTTGTATTAATTTTTCAAATTCATAAAAGCATTTTTAGAGTATAGGATTGAAACAGACTTTACATTTGACCCTTTACATATTAAGAATATAAAGGAATCAGAGTTCTGCTAAAGTTTACTAGTAGTAAACTATTAACCCCTTATGACTGAAACTATGACTTTTTCCTTAATTTCGTTATTAATTTTTTAAACCAAATATAAATTCTGTTCAACGAATGTATTCTTTTCATCTTTTAATACTTTGAACCCCAAGTTAATTGTAACTAGGTATTTTTTTATTTTGCCGACACTTTTTAAGTAAAAATATCACTAAATAATGGAAAAATTGAAATCAAAGTATTTTTTTATGAAATAAATAACTAAAAAACATTTTTTTATAATTTATCCAAAATTGTCTAAATTATCAAATTCTGGACTTAAATTTCATCGGTTATATTAAATGTCGTTAAATCCAGATACTTTACATTAAGAATATTATAGAATGATTAAATTGAACCTGGTTATATAAATTTTCTGATTAATTCTAGATCTGGTAAATTGAGAAAAGATTGAATACAATTTGTAGTTTATAAGTCAATTACCTAACATTAAAAAATCCTTTAATAAACTTTTCTATATAATGACTTATTAATAATTAATTGAATTACTATTATTTTGGTTCAAGGCAATTTGGTCACTTAAACTTAAGGCATGCATGATAAAATATTCCAAAATATAACAAGCAATAAAATTTTGTGACACTAGAATTTTTATGTCTACATTTAATCTAACTTTCAGGGTTAGATTAAAAATTAGATTGAAATTTAGTTTCTTCACCTCTATAATATACAGTATCTAGGTAAAATTCATATCACTTGAGAAATGACAATTAAAAAGTTATTAATAAAGAGCGTAAGTTAAAAGTTCACACATATCTAATCGCATAAAACTGAAGTGACCTAAAAATTGATAATTCCTTGAATTTTAAGAGCAGAAAACCCTGAGATTCTTCAAAAGGATGTTTACACTAAATTCATATTATTATCGGTCTAAAAGAATCCGGGGCTAAAAAATTATATATTTTTTCATTTTAGTCTCAAATGACATACAGTTTGATAAAGAGGTAAACACACAATAAATTATCAAAAAATAGATTTTTTATTCGAAATGACATAAATTTCTTATTTGGAAAATATTAATATAAACTCAAATATTATTAATAATATCAAAGAAAAATAAAATAAAAATATTATAAACAAAAATTAAGGCTTTAGATATTAATTGAAATTATAAGCCATCGATTGGCAAACAGTTTATCACAAATTAGAGGATTGATATGCAATGTATTTAAATTCATTGAATACTATTTAAAATTAATTCAAGTTTTAATATTTTTTTTGAAAATAATTAAATATTGATTGAAAAGTAGTGGACGTAAAGGTTATTATTAATAACTTATTAATAATATGAAAAATTTGGTTAAATTTTAGACTCTTTTAATAAAATTGAAAATTTAAACTTTTAATACATTAACGATAAAATTTATAAAAAAAAATTTGTGAACGACTTTATAATCACTTTTAAGAGCATATTCTGAGTAAAAACTAAAAAGGCTTATATTTACTAAATAATCTTATATTACGTTTATTTGTGTCATATTTTTTCCTAGATTATCCAGTAAATGAATTTTTAAACTAAAAATTACAGAGAATATATTTAAAATTTATCCTTGCCAATTTATTGCCAATTTTAATTTTTCAGAACATCTTTTTTGTAATATTTTTAAAAAATAAAATAAATAAAAGAAATTTTCACAGTTTGTGATCAAAACTATAGTTTCCATTTATATTATTTTTGTGAAAATAGAGAAAAGAGTGAATTTGTGCACAAATTGGCTGAAAATCAACAAAACCATAAAATATTGTTCCATAAAATCTCGATATTATTATTTTTTTTAAAAAGACTCTAAAATAGATTTTTTGTCTAATTTTTAGATTTCAATTTTAAGTCATAGAAGAGGCCATAAAAAAGATTAATAACAGAAAACAAGTTTCAATCATTTAAACTATTAAAGTGTTCTATAAAATTAGTCAACCTATAGTTGAGCAAGATCATCTTTAGTATTATGATTTTAAAGTATTTGTTCTCATTTTAGAGAACCAAAAGAGAAATTCCAAATCATCGAAGTCTTTGACTTATAATAATTGAAGATTTTTTTGTTATTAATTTCTATAAAAGTGTTGAGTCCTCTAAAATCAATTACACTTCAAATATAACTTCAAATAGAAATTTAGTTCTTTCAGTCTTTCCACTGAGTTTTGAATTACAACTCTTTGAGAGATTGTATTCTACAGAGAATTTGATTAATTGACTTCCAATGCAAATGTTTTGCTCTTTTCAGGTGATGTGCGTTCAATACAAACACAAACTTTAATACAGACCCAATCATTTGAGTAAAGCATAATTTGGATTCACTAACAGATAGTAAAACAATTTCTTAACTCAAACATCAAATGAGTATAATTTTTTTGTTTAGTTAACTAATCGAATTTATATCACCAAGATACTTTACTTAACCAATTGGAGATATATCGAGCTTTTAATAAAACTAAATTACATTTTGTTTATTATGGTCCATAATTTATGGATAAATGAATTTTACCAAGGCAAACTTGGCATTCAAGCCAATAGAAAGATTTAAAAGAACTATTAAGTCATTCCAGAATTGAATACCGAATATAATATTAAGAATATAATAAAAATGTATAAAAATATATTATTGAAAAGTAGTCCCACATTCGTTCATAACTTTATTACAATAAATTATTGCAAATCATTTCAATATAAAATTATTTAACTTTTTTTTATAAAAATTTTTATGAGTCCAACAAATATAAAAACATAACCTGTATTTGAAAAAAAAGATAAAATAATTCCAAGAATTTAGTTTTTTTTTTCTAAATTACAATTCATATTATTTTGTGATTTTTTTAGTTCTGTTCGACACATCTTTTAAAATGTATTCACCGAAAATTAAAACTTAAACTTTAAAGTTTCACAATTTTTATCTTTAAATCACATTCTCTGTTGAATACAAACTTTCAAAGAGTTGTAAGTCATTAGAAATAAGTTATTACTAATAACTAAACGTTTATCATAAGAGATCTCAAATGAAATCATTGTTTTAATCGATTTATTTTAACAAAAAGAGTATATAAATGGCAAATGTTTTAACTTTTTTGTGACCAAAATTTTATTCACAAACTTTTAGTTAATAACAGATTTTTTCAGATTTCTAACAATTTAAGCGAAAAATAGATAAAAATTATTTAGTTTACATAAAATTGGGTTTACATTACATTAATTTTACCAAAACTTCTTTATTAGCTGTACTTATATTATCGAGTTTTAATATATAGGTCTCCAGATTGTCTCTTCTGCTTATCCTTGTACATTTATTTGTTTTTCTGTTATGTGACCTTGATATTAAAAAGGAACTTAAATACATACGACAAATCGAATCGAAAATTTTAATACCAAGAAACTTATTCTTATATTTTGAGATAATTTCCAAATTATATTTAGAAAACATTAATTCTAAACATTTAGTCCGGAATTGTAGTGCATTCCTAATGCACTTCACAAATGAATCTCAAGGTTTTCAACTATTTTATACCCAATAGAGACAGGAATTAATGATAATATCTTTGAATTTAAATTAAATGTTCAATATTTCAATATTTAAGAAATATATAAACAAAATTTGAATTTTATTTCCGTATTAGAAATCATTTAATTATTAATATTTAAATTTAAGTAAAATTTAAACACAATTTAGTAAAACTAAAATACAGACCGTTTTTGTCGATTTGGCCGTAATTTGAAGTTGAAAATGATTTTATAAAAAATAAAAATATTATTAAACGAAATAAATGTTTTGATAACATTTTAACAATAAATTCGCGAAATATAATCGATTTTCAGAAATATTATTGAATTTCATTAAAGTTTTGGCGATTATTAAAACTATAATAACAACACTTAAGACTTCATTGTTTAAACAATTTTTAATTATTTTATTGATTTCAATCAATTACACAAATTTTAATTAAATATTTATTAAGTTTTTGGCAAATATTAGTCACTTTGTGTTAATCGTCTCTCAATGTCTAAATCGTGAATCAAAATAGTACTGAAACTGAACTGCTTTTAGAGAACAGGAATAGTCTATAACTCGATTTGATTTTTGTTTATAAGTTTGTATTCCTCTTTAGAGGTCAGTTATGTAAGTCATGTGATGAACCTTTTCATACCCGAAAGCAAATATTAGTGCAAAATACTAGTGCCCTCGTCTCTCATATCCTAAGAGCTATTGAGAAGCCGGTCCTTTAAAGGCAGTCCCCATTCCAGAGAAGTTCTCCAACGAGAACAACATCTCTAATCAAAAGAGACAAGTTTTGAAACTTCAAAAAAATGAGCCGTCAATATATTCAAGTCATCTAAAGATGACTTTTTTTCTATTAGTTTTAGTCTTAAGTTAAGACTCTTAACAATCATTTTTACGATATATTAATATATTAAACATATAATTAAATCCAACAAAACTTATAATTATTTTTTTGTGATTTAATTCACAAATTTCTGCATAAAAAAATTTCAAAGGATTTTATTTGGGAAACATTTGTCCGCTTAAACTGAAGTCTTAAAATTGAAAAAATTTTACAGTTTTAGTGATTTTATTACATTCAAAGCAATTGAAAATACAGTTAGTTATCAAAAATAATATCAACTCATTTTGTTGATTAAAAAATGATTGATAATAACCACGAGTTGTTTAGAAAGCATTTGATTTTAACTAATATATACTTAAAATTATTAATATTAGAAAACCTAAAACACATTTTATGGAAATTATAATTCAATAAAATGAGTTCTCATTTAATCACTTTTATAAACATTTTTGTTTAAATAGTAATAATTTTATGTTCAGATGAAACCAATTGAAGTAGAATTAACTTAAATTAATTCAGAACTATTTTCGCTAAACTGAGTTAATTTGTCGCTCAGAATAATTTTCATATTTATTGAAATCATTCGAAAATATTTATAAAAAATGTATTTAGAGTTTTATTAATGAATTTATTGTAAAAACTGAAGAGATTTTGAATTTTAAAACTTAGAATCAAATGTTTTGTTAATAATTTTAGTTAAATCTATTCTTAAGTAAAAAGCTTCTAGTATCAGGTAATCTAAAAATTTCATTAATCAGTAGTATTTGATATGAAGATAACAATCGTAATAGACTAAAAAATGATTTTTTGACCAAGGTAATTTTGGAATTTATAGCTTTGATTTGCTCTTTTTTTCATATGTTTGTAGAATTAAAATTTAATAAAGATCAAGGATGCATATTGAGTCAAGGGGGGTTAATATAATTATTTGGTCAAGGACAAGGTTTAACCAAGGGTTATTTTTACCAAGATTAAATAATTTCCTGCTAGTTCTATTGAGTCTTTTTGTTTATATTAAGTAATCGGAAGAAAAGTTCATTGTATATATCTTTTTGTTAATAATACTTATTTACTCATTTCTAATAATGTTATA
>JAQIXI010001127.1:0-15630 GCA_034700165.1 Galumnidae sp. Gr-Ori-00277 | reverse complement strand
CGGGTAATCCCGAGGGCTTCGCCATGCTCCCTTACCTTACAATATTGTGCAGTGACTTTATGGCTGACCCGGTATATTACCCTGGGTTGATTTTTAATTTTGTATTAATAGAGAAATATTTTAATTTGCCACCAAGATCATCAAAAATCATCAAAAGATATGGTAATCCGAGTATCAATAAATAAATAATAAGAAAATCTGGACCAACTAACACAAGAATTTTGAATTAAGATTACCATATCTCTATTATTTCTTAACCGATTCTTAATCGATCTTGGTTTTATCACTATTTTTAAATAATTTATTTTATGGACTTTTCAGAAATAAATATCATTTGATTTATCTTTTTCTGATGTAAACAATAATTGAATGAATGAATAAAAATATAAAATTTTGAGACACCTTTTCAATAGTCAACAAAGTTTTTTCAGCGAAAGACTTTATAGATTTTATAAATTATTCAAAAACTGTAGAAATTTCAAAACCCGATTATTTTTTTCCTAAAAGGCGAACCCCATATTCAAGATTAAAGCCCGAAACGGAAAACCCCGAAACAGTTTCGGGTTGTTTTGCCCGAAATCGGTTAACCGACTGTTGCCTACAATGAGTTTCCAAAGATATTCAAAGTTCCCCAAAAAAATAAATAAATTGAATTATAAATCATTGAGAAATTATTTATATATACAGTCTTAGAGTAATGCTGTGCTCTAAAACCTCCCAATTCTTTTCAATAGATAAAAAGTTTCTATTTATTAATTCATAAATAATCATAGGTTTGTCTAAAGTTCAGACTCTAAACCTATTATTCAAAGGGAATACAGAAAAGCTGTTTAAGGATTCTATAGAAATAAGTTTATAAAAAATGAGTTGAAATGAGGAAAAAACATTTATTTTTAGGGAAATAAAAAAAAGCAAATTCTCCTGAAATTATTCTTAAAATCATTTCTAGAGCCCAAAATGTGGGAAATTTTGTTTCATTTTCTAAAAAACAGAAGTAAATACTATAAATGAAATTTTATTGAAAAATGTATGGAATAGTATTTTGTATTTCAAAATATAAATCAATAATCAAATCAATACTATCATTGATATTTTGTTGATAGTATGGATCAAATTTTATTGCTCTGCAAAAGTAAAAAGTTTACACTTTTGATGACTATTTTTATCGAAAGTATAGTCAAAATTAATTAATATTGAAATGAAGTCTATTTTATTAAATATATTTTTTTTGGAAATTTCATCAAATGTTTAATATATTTTCAACTTTTTATGTATGATTTGATGTGTATCCTTGATCATACCTTGATCATTATTGTATCAAAAAAAAACCTTATAAGATGGGAGTATTTAAGATAAGAATAGAGAGCAACTAAACTGAACTAAATTAACTTAACTCAACAAAAAGACATTCAGTAAATATAAGTAATGAGACAACACCTGATACCCATAACCCATCGAATTCCTTCGGTTGAAAGACTTGAGTTGCGATTTCTTCGATCTTAAGGCGGGGATATCGCACTCTTTTGAGCCCATCGTCTGAAACAAATAAACTCATCAAAAGATCGATATTTTGTAGAAAAACTCCAAATAATTGATTAAATTTTTATGAAATTATTTTAATATTTTTAGAAATTATTTAATTCACATAAAATAAATGAAGTCATACCCGGAGTCAAAAGTATAATAGAAGTTATTATCAAGGAACAAATGCAAGCGATTACCACAAATGCGATACACATTCCCTTGTAATTCTTCTCTTCCTCTGCGGAAACGACCATATCCTTAAAAAATAATTAATTCAATAATCAAAATAGTTATCATTTGACCAATTCTGAAGTTTTAATCATATTAACAATATTAACTAGTAGCTTTAAATAAATTTTAAGTTATTTTAACTATAAATTTAAGTTTTCACTATAATTACTCTATACAGACATTTATCAGTTGAGTAATTGGTAGGCATTGATAGTTAACTAATTGATAGTGTAAAGCAATTTTTTAATCCTAACATACAAAATGAATAATAAAATTTATCAATTGTGTCAACTAATCGATTTGGTTAACTAATTTCACATCACCAAGCTACTTTACTCAACCGATTGGTGACTATTCTTATTTATGGAAAGGATTTGTTTTTCTTTGGGCACAACAATTATTCCCAAATTATTGTTTATAATTATTGTATATAATATAATAAATACATTCATCAGATTTTCTTAAAAATTTAATTCATGTATTAAACCCTCTTTTCTTAAAATATTAAAAAATAAAATTAAAATAATTCACTTTTTTTCAAAATGTTTTACCGAAGAATGAGCAAGGGAATGTAAAGGGCATGAAAATAGCATGACATTTATATCTATAATAAAATAATTTAATAAAACTGAATGAAACAAATTTATCTTGTTTAATCTTCTTTACGAGAATTTAAATGAATTTAAAATAAATTCTTTTTTAATATTAAATGAATTAAATGAATATTTTTGATGAATTGTTTTCTTTATTTGATGCGATCCTTAATCACTCAAAAACTGTAAGAACTAATGGTTTTTCATATTTTTAAATCTCGAATTTTAATGAAATTTTATTTTCATTCCCGACATAAAAGAATTTATTCCGTTAATAGTTATTCATATTATGTTCTCTTCTTTTGGATATTTCTTAAACTATAATAAAAAACATTTAGAGTTTTCAATTGAGGCAATAATACTTTTATCAGTGAATTTGACCAAATCCTTCTTATGAAAGAATAACTTAGTTTTCTTTCAATCTCTTAAAAACCATCAGATTCTCATTCTTTAGTAAATTTCCGATCAATTGGCAGACAATTGGCAGACAATTGGAAACTTTTTTTTTATATTTTTCACTTTTGATTTTTACTACGAAAAGTGACATTTTTCACGTTTAGAGTCTTTTGTTCATTTATTTGTGTATTTTTTATATAATTTCAGTAAAATTAATTAAAAATTCGACTTTAATTAAACAATTATTGATTATATTAATGGATGACTTTCAAAGACATCTTCTACTTATTGCAAGAAATATATTTAAATTATTTAAAACTTATTAAATACAGAAATTATCAATAAATAAGTAAAACCTTTTATATAATAACTAAATTGTAATTTCAAGTCAAATACAATTTATAAAAATTTAAAAAAGTGTTTTGAGTAGTATTTTGAAACCTTTTCTGATAAAAATCAGTCAAAAAGTATTCAAAACCATTGGTTCTATTGTTGGAGAGTTTGGAGTCTATTATCGATTGATAAATGGTTTTTATTATATAATCCTTTATTCCAAAATGGATTCCTTTTATTAGTGAATTGAAGAGCTATACTTAAAAATAATATTAGAACTAGAACTATAACTAGCACTGTTTTTGATTGATTAAATTGCTTATTCTCTTCAAACATTTACTTCAAGAAAGAGAAACTATTTTCTGTCTGATTTCAAGTCATTTAAAGCAGTGTTCAAAAGGGGGAATATATGAGATATGAATCTTCTTAAGTAACGATTTTTCAGTAGTCCTGCACTTATTAAATACTTTTCTAACACTTCTCTAAATTTAGTTTTGATTTATTCTAAAAAGAATGAGAAAAGTTTATGGAATGACTTCGAGGACAACAATTTTTCATAATTACATTATAAATGTAGTATAACTATAAAATATAGTACAGAATGTATATAACTATAGATTATTCTCGTCTTCCATACAATGGGATCACATATCAAATATTAATTTATTGAAACTTAGAAATACTTAAACTAAAAGAGTGTTTATTAAATAAAAGGGACAATAAATTATCAAAATATAAATTCAATAATAAATTATTATTCATATCTTTAGATATTTTAAATTTAATTTTTAGAACAAAATGTTTATGAACTAGGTAGTTTATTTAATTATTTAGTAAATTTTTTGTACTAATTGAGTTTTGTAGTTATTAAATTACTAGCAAGATAACTTTATAAATCTTTGATATAAAATATTTTAATTATAAATAAGATTAGGAAATAGAAATATAGAAATATTTTTTTAAAAATTATAAAAAAATATAACAGAAAATATAAATTTTTTTATTTTGAAGTCAATATGAATTCATTTCTGTTTTAAAAGTTTCCTTGACCATAACCTTAAAACTAATTTTCTAAACGATTCCATTTAAAATTTTTATTATTTTTATCATTTAAACAGTAAGACTCTAATAAAGTGATGACTATTGTATTGATCATTCATTTTATTGTCTGAATAAATACTTTTCTACAAATTCAGTATATTTTTCAGGAAAATTAATCCAATCTTTTATTTTAGTGTTTTCTGAGAACATCTTAAATGAATTAACATTTTATTAGTTTACCGAACATTTGGATGGAATTCAGTTAATTTGGTCACATTTCTCGGCTTTATTTTGAAGAAATAGAAGTCTCAAACAATAATGGCTTCACTCAAATAAACTGATAAAATAAGAAGTGATGCCAATCATATGATACGCCTTTCAATTGGGGTAAAGATATTAATATCATATGATATAATGTTTGTTATGTGTATATATTGTCTATTATATACATAATATACATTCTGTCTATAATTTATAGACAGAATTCAAACAAAATTTAAATAAATTGACCCTCACATACAGCCATATATATAAATATTGACAGTATAATACGAAACGGTATATATTTGTTAAAAAAAACATTTGACAATATTTTATAGAATTGTCTTGCTCATTATAAGAATAAATTTCAAAGAAAACACAAAAGATATCATAAATGAATAGTTAATAATTTTGATGTCATCTCTCAATATTATATTGAATACAATGTATTCATATGAATGACACAAACATTAGTAAAATGAGTTAAATAAGACTCTCAAAGGATTTTTCTTTTCAAAATATTCTCCTCTTTTTTAACCAAAATTTTGATATGATTTCCAATTAAATAAAAACATGAATTGAATGAAATATATTACTTCAATATAGAGATGATATATAGTGTTGTAGAAAATATTAATTGAGATGTAATACACTGTAGATGTGAGACACCCATAAAATTATTTGATTAACTTGTTGGTATTTCAATGAAATAAGATTTTGCCTGATATTTGTATAGTATATATTAATATAATAATAATAAATGGATGACATTTATTATGAGTCAGTCATTAACACATTTTGTTATTATTTAAATGAACTGAATTTTGGAATTTAAATAATTATTCGACAAAAGAATGTTTTGTTGGCATAACTTTGCGATTAAATTATTGAAAGTTTGAGATCACAACCAAATGCTAACAAAAGTGAATAAACTGAACGTTAATTAAATTTTTAACTCATTTTTCTCTAAATTTGGTGACAAAGAATTTAATTTTTAAAGTAAACGCCAAAAGCATTCCTATGATAACAGTTTTATTACTCAAATTTATTAAATTAAGCAAAAATTAAGTAAACTTTTTAACAGTAATTTTGTCCACTACTGGACTTAATGAAGAAAATATCCATTACTTACTAAAAGAGGTTTACTAAAAGTTTTTGGTTTCAATGTTTTCACTCAACCAAATAACGAGTTTTTCTTTCCTATCAAACAATTTGTGAAAAGAAATTGCTTAAATAATATATATCCTGGCTATTCCCATTTAATTCAATAATGAACCCCATCCATCTGAAGACATCCACTTTGGCTATTGTATCAAAATTGTATCACAAATTTTGTTAAAAGAACGTATAGCTATTTTATTTTATTTTTTAAAAGTGTTGTCATTTGGTTTTCAAACATTTATATCTCATTTATCTTTAAAATATAACTTCAAATTCATATAAATATTGAGAATTTTTATTATATTCACTAAAATTTGTTTATATTATTTAATATTATAAACAGTATTTTTTGTTCGCAAATATTGATAATAATAAACAGTATTAATACTTTAAAAATTTTAGTCAATTTTGTCTAAAAGTCCCCACAGATAAAAAAAATGTTAGAAATTTAATAATAATCGACAAAATATTTGGAAATTACTTTAAAATAAAGTCAAAATTTTCATAAGAAAGTTGTTTCAGATTATGGACTGAATTACTATAATCACAGCATAAAATGTATGACAAGTTTTGTTAATAATCACTCAAAACATTTTTCTATAATTTTAGTGTTAAAATCATTGGAGAATATGATTCCAACAAATATTGAATGAATTTATTGAAAATTATATTATTTGAAATAATTTACTATAAAAGTATTGACTAAAAACATAAATGTATGTAAAAGTGAGTTATAACTATTAATTAAATAATTGATTATTTATTAAAAGAAGATTATTATTATAAAAAAAAAGAAATGCTTATGACTTACTTCATCGATAAATTCTGTCGCATTACTGGGTTGTTTCTGTTCGGAGTTCATAGTGGGTACCAATTATTTACAGTATTATTATATTGAGTGTATCTATCATTTAGAATAAGATTTTTCTCTATTAAGTCATTAATTGTGAGATTAGTTAAACAATAGACGAATTAATGACCACTTAATATAACTCATAAGAAAACAAATCAAAACTCAGAGCACATGATATGTTAGATAACACATGTCCTCAGATTCAACTAAAGACATATTCGGGTCATTTATGCATTGATTTCCGGATTAATATTATCTCTACTGAGAAGTTATATTCGTTTGCGAAACACGACTTCAAAGCAAACAAATAAAAACCATTTATTAATATTAATTCATTTTAAACATTTTTAATAATAAAAGGAATGGACTTTATTTTAGCGATAAACGACTCATTAATTATTAGAATGACTTAAGAATTAATCCAACAAAAAGTAGAAGTAAAGGACATTCGAATGAAACCCATTACCAGAAAACATCGAAATCCTATTTAAAAAAAGGAAAATTCGTTTCAATCAGTTGGTGTGTAATAATGTTCACAGAATAAGGAGAAAAAGGAGAGAGAGATGTGCGCTCACAGTTGCGCTCATTCGCCACCAAAATAACATTCTTTGCAACCAAAGAATGTTAGCACAACCGTATTCTTTCAGTTGTGGAACTGAATAGACATCTAAACAAAGCCTTTTCTCTCAACAATTTTTCAAAATTTTTCGGATCAATTGATTGCAAAGCTTTCCATCAATTTTTCAAATCATTGAAATACATATCTTGTGGTTAAACTCTTATTTTATTTGTAAACCGACTCATGAATAACAGAATTACCGGAAAATGACCCAAATATCGATCAGATTTTAGTCCATTTTATGTACTCTTATGTTTCACATAACGAAATGCAACTCTTTTTTAAGCCTTAAATATCAGACAAAAAATACTGACATAAAGACTGAATCGAGAATTATATTAAGTTTTCGTTTCGCACGTAATCACACTTTCAAGACATCAATCATTCATTTGATTATAATTTAGGCCTAAACTCTATAATCAATTTTCTTACAAAAAGCAGAATTTCGTTCAAATATTTTTGTATTCTTTTATAAATTAACAGATTTTTAATTAAAAACCAAATAATTAAAACTGTTGTAAAGCTTAAACTTTCATCAATTTTTAATGAGTTTTACAAAAAAAAACTTGTGGTAAACGAAAGTACTTTTTGTTATGAAGTCATTCATTCGTTCGTTAAATATTTGTTTGTAAAGAATCGCTTCTTTGTTGAGGACTCCACAGAAATTGCTTTATTGAAATAAATCATAGCTTTTTGTCATTAATGCCCGGAAGGAGAACTGGAGTTCGCCTAAAATCCATGACTTGAGAGAAACGTTTGCATTCTCTGCCCATAGAAAGTATAAACAAGCATTTGGTTAGAAAAAACATTAAGAACTTAATTATTGTATTAAAATTTTTAATAAAAACCCTTCAAGAAAATTGTGTGCCTAGAAAAGAGATGGTTATGACTTTTCTTTTCATTCTGTGCTGAAGTTCCTATAATACATATATTTTCATTTGGAGTAAAGAAAGTGGCCATATATTCATTGATCATTTTATTCGCTACAACTGTCAGAATATAAATTAAACTCAGAATAAAATATTATTTTTCACTATTTCTTAAGTTTCATAAGAATTTCTTATTTAAAATATTTGACTCCAAATAATATGAGAATAAGAATAAAATTGTTTTGATTTGAAAATCTTTTTCAAAAAAAGTCTGAAATTTTATATTATATAAAAAATAAAGAATTATTCGAAAGAAAAGTGGCGTAAAAGACATAAAAATTCACGTATTATAGGAATATGTATTTATAGGAATACAAAAGTAATAAATCAAAATTATTGAGCGCTTATCCAACAAATCAATAAAAGAGATTAATGTATTGTTTTTCTACATATAATTAACTTAAAATGAGTTATAAATGTTTTTCACTTATTTATTGATTGAATAATTAGTGTGGGAATAGTCTGAGAGCTTTATTTTGATCAGAGATGGATAAAGGGTTGATCCAAGAGTTAAACAATTGAATGACAATTACAAAATATGTATAGTATTTTATTTTGGATCAAAGAAAGGTTAAAAGTGTTACTTTTTAGATAAATTTTTTCAGATTCTTTTCAGAACTAATTTTGAAAGTTGATAACGAAAACAAGGGCATTTTTGTTACATACCTCCATTGGCCATCTTTGAGTTTAACCAAAATATTGAGATTTGATAAATTAAAATAATAATGAGACTACTAAATAAGAGTATAAATATGTTTACAAGAGAAAATTGTGTAAGAATATTCACCTTGTTAGATAATTATTTAATTCAAATGTAAAAAAATAATAAAACAATTATTTAAAAATATTAAAATTCTTTGAATATTAAGAGTTAATTAAAGTTAATTCACTTAAAACTAAGGTTTCATTCAATTGAAAATTTTAAGATTTTCTTAATTTATTTAAAGAAATAATTGAACTATAAATTAAAGTCTTAAATATTAAAATGTAATTTTGTGTTCCTTTTATGATAAATATTCCGTCAAATTCTCAAAGGATTTGAACCAAAAAATTCATTTTTTAGAGTTTAAGTTAAGTCTCATCTTTTTGTCGCTTTAAGTAATAAATAATATGAAATAATTTTCGATTAAATTTTATAAATAGAAATTCATTTGAATTCAGCCATAAATGAATTTCTCGGCGGAGAAGACCGAAGTCACTAAAATCCCTTAAATGAAATGACATATTTTTATTTGAACTAGGATAATCTGGAAATTTAAAAATTAATTCAAGAATTCAGATTAACTAGATGAATTAAAACATTAAGCTTGGTCTAAATCAACGAGTCTCAGCTCTAAACTTTATAAACATTATATTTAACTACAGATTAATGTTGGGCTTAACTGTATTATAACACTATTATTGCTTATTAGACATTAAAATGGAAACATTACTGATATGTAAATTATCAATAAATGGCTCTGAATTATATTCAATCGATTGTTGTACTTATTTTCAATGATAGTATAATTAGCATGTTTGTTTGCAAGTGAATAATCAAGGTGAAAATAGATTTTTGTGTTATTATAGTGATTCTGTATTTAAAACTCGAATCCATATATTTATTGATAATTGAATTTATATTTTATTCGTATATAACAATGATTTGCAAAATGGGGTTCAAATCGATTCCTAAGTATAAATACTCTACACTAGAGTTCGAATATACAAAGATTTTCAAAGCAAACCCCAATTCAGAGACAATTTTTTGAACCCAAACCCATATTTTGGGGTTTATTAGAACATTTGGGTTTGGGGTTCAACTTCGAGCTCTACCTTGTACAGTAATAAAATCTCTTACATAAGCTAGATCCAATTAATATTTAAACTTTTCAATTATAGTTTGACCTGGAATTTACACATTTATAAAGTAGTAAATTATTACTAATAACTTTAGCTAGGTATTTTAACCTAATTGTGCGAAATATTGCATCATTCAAAACTCAAAGAAAGATACAAAGTTGATGGATTAATCATTTTAAATTTTATAAACTCATTTTACAATAATTTTTATTAGTTACAAATTAATCAAGGATAATTGTTTTGACTGATAATTTAAAAACTATTGGAACAAATTTAATAAAATTGAGTTTTATATAGTAGAGTTAATTAAATTAGTAGATAATCTAGAATATATACAAAAAAATTGAAATTCATCAAGATAAATTTTTTGGTTAATTAAATAATTAAAATCTCTAAAATCCTAAACAAAATGTTAATAAATGTTTTGAAGGAAGTTATAAATTATTTAAGAAAATCTTATTAAAAATAACAGAATTTTCAAATATTTCAATGAATATCTTCCTAACCCTTAACTCTATATTTTATATCCAACAACACCTTAAAACTCGTTATTTTGTGTAAAAAGTGGTCACTCATAACATTTTTTTATCAAAACTATTATATTCTGTGTTTTATTTTAAAGTTTCAATTGATTTGTCGATTATGTTTACTATTTTTTTAAAGAAATCAAAATACGTTTTATTCGACAAACTATTAATTCTAATAACTTTAGGTTTTTATCGTTCACTCATTTTTTACGATAAACTTTATGTTAAATTCATTACTCTATTTATAGATGAAATAAAAATAAAACTTTAATTAGTATTTCTATAAATTACTATAATTGTAGTCAATTTTATTATTAATTTGATTGTATTTTTTAAATTGTACCGAGATCTTGAAACACTTTACCAAGATCATTTAATATAATATATATAAATACATTTATTTATCTCTAAACGGAAAAATTAAAAAAATTTATTAAGAATTGTTTTGGAAAGAATTAGAGTTTATGCTGTGCTGTGCGGTCTGGTGTCTGCAAAAGACACTTCACTGCAATGCTTAGAGACAACATATGAAAACTAAATGATCTTTAAATTGTGAACAGCAAAGTTTCAAGTTGAAACTTTCAACATTACTGTCAAATTATTAAATAAATTATTGAGATATTATTTAATTGAATGAAATTTGACTGAAAAATGTTTGTATTTCAAAATAGAGTTTAATATTTACTACAATCGATACAAACATTATTTTCTAGTTTTAATTTATCCTTTTTTTTAAGTTTTATATCTTAATTCTACCTAGTTGACATTCACCAAACAGATAGCCGTTTACCAAAAGTATTACCAAGCAATTCTATAAAACCACAAGCTTTTTAAAGAGACCAAGATTAATACCCAGGGACGAGATTTACTACTCTCAACGACGGTTATGATTGAATTATTCAAATTTTTCATACACTCAAAAATTTGATCAAATAAAAACATTTTTAAAAACATTAATAATACCAATAAAGAGATAACTTTTAGTTTAAAAATGAAAAACCACTTCTTTTTTATTAAAGAGAATATAAAATATCATTAAATGAGAGTATTTTCAATAAATATAATAAATTTGAAATTTATTTATTAATTAAATTGAAATATAAATCATTTTCTTTAATTCCAATAAATTTAAGACTAATTAATAAAATAAAATTAATATAAAAAATGTTAATAAATAAAAGTTAAGAGAAAAGTGTGAAAGGTGTGACCGATCAGAAGTGAGGCATACATACTTTGCCCGCAAACAGTTCTGATATAACACTGAATTAAAAGAAGGAAAGGATTAAAACTTGAGATTCAATTTAAGACTCACGTAATCCAAAGGGAGAGAACGAAAAATATGTACGAAATGCCGACCTATAGATAGGTATAACCCAACAGTAAATCAGAAGACATTCAAAACTTGGATAAAAATGTAATGAATGTCAGACCTGATGAGAACTGGGAAGTTGATAGGGCTGACCACCAATACTCTCAATAGTGAAACCCATTGGAAAGATAACGGCCGCCAAACAGAAGAGAACCATCGCTGAGAAACCAAACCAACGGCCATAAGATATAAGCGATGGCTTCCATTTGGACACAACAAACAACACAACTGTTGTCGTCACACAAATACAGCCCAAAATTATAGACAATAAAGTGATGGTCCACTCCATCTGAAGCTCTGATGAATAGCAATGAGTATTTCTGCCATAAATGGTGACACACGAACGCAAAAGACCAAAACGAGTGTCTCCTCCGACTTCTGACACAATCCAATCCGGAAGTATTAAAGAGATTATCGCCAATACATCGGATGTCAAGAATAAAGTGGTTGATATGAGCGTCAATTTATCCATTATTTCCCACAACTTTTAGGCCAACAAATTGTGGCAAAACTTTAAAGAGATTTAAAGCGATTAAAACATTCAAAACATGATTTGATTTTCGCTTTAAATCTTTATTTGTTTTCATTTCAATCATTTGTTCACAAAATACGTCAAAATTTTTCATATCTTAACTTAAATTAAGAAATATTTAAATTCATTAATAAATTCATTGAATTATTTTTTAAATGAAATATCATATAAAAGATCCTTAAATTTAATAATAATTAGTTATATAAATAGTCAATAATTAAACTAAAAATGATAAGTACCTGATTATAGATAGTATTCATAATATAAGTGAAATCATATAAGAATAGACAAAAGTTTATCCTTTTATATGGAATTTTAAAATAGAAACATCTCATTGAAAACCATTAGTTAAAGGAATAAAATTGTGTTAAAAACCGTAACGAAAGCAATATTTTCAATGTTTGCAAAAAGTCTATTCATTTGTGACTAATATATTCCTGAAGTAATAATAAATAAAAAGTAATGTATTTAAGTGACATCTCTTTTACAGAATTCAAATGAAAATATATATTATTCTATAAAACGATTAAATTGAGTTATAGTGAAGAAAAGTTTCATCAATTTTAATGTGACTCTCATTTAATGACATTTTATCCTCTTCTCAATACAAATGATAAATGATTTTTCTTTTTTAACTAAGACTTCATTTTTATTTAATCAAATTCTTGTTTTAACTTTTATTCGGTATTTAATTGAATTTCTAATTTAATTCAAAAACATTTATTAAATTTTCATACAATCGATAACCAGAATCTCTTCTAAAAACTTTTTCTCAACTCTTATATAATATATGATATAAAACATGAATTGTTTGGAAGATATTAAGTCGAAGGGAAAGAAAAGTACAGATTTTGCTGTTTTTCCTTTTTCTCTAAAAAAAATACTAAATTTTGAGTCAATAAATTCAATTACTTCGAAAGACAATCACTTTTCATATCTAAACATTTACTCAAAAAGAAAGACTGACTGACTCTGAGATTGATTTGAAGACAAAATATTATTAAATTCACTCATTTTTATCAAATAAGGGTTTAAAGACTTCATATTTTTTAATATTTTAGCCCAAAGGAATGACAAAAAAAATTAAAGAATCATGGTCAATCATTCAACTCATAATCATTTTTGAAATTTAAAAAAATTAATTATTACAAATATATAATTCTTGTATAGTCTTGATATTTAATAATGGAACACTTATACTAATTTAATATAGTTGTTTTAAAAAATTCAAGTATGATATTATATTTACCTTGCTCATCTACAAATTAATGTTACATTTATTTTAGTGCTTTTGATTAAACATCAAATTTCCTATAATTTAAAATATTTGAATAATAAAAGAATTAACGATAAAATGAGTGAAGTAAGTGACTCCTAATGAATATTAAAATGTTTCAAATATTTCACTTCATATAAAGTTTGGACCAAAAATATAATATTATTAATAAATAAATAGAAGAATCATTTTTTTGTCAGCTAATGATGAGAACATAATTATTAATTATAATAATTTAGTCGTAATATTAGTGAAAACCACTTTTAAAGCGCTTCAGATATTGTTTAATATTAATAATTATGAGTCAATGATTATTAAATTAACCCATTTTTTCATCGATTTTCACTTAAATAACCATTTCTTTAGTCACAAAAAATTAATACTTTTATTTATTCAAATATTGTACAAAAAGACAAATATTAACCACTTCTCCCAAATAAGGACTCTGTTTGGGTCCTTAGAATACAAATTATTGTTAAACTCATAAAATTTGTTCTAAAATAAAGGTTTTTTTAAAGTTAAAAATAAAATAAAAATGTTTTGATTCAAATAATTAGTCAAAAAATCTAATAATCACTTTTAAAAACATAAAAAACTAATAAATTTTATTCGATACAATTTTCCCCTTTTTTTTAATCTATCAAAATAATTGCTATTCATTTAACTTTTGGAAATATTTGAACAATGTAAATTACAATTAAGAATTTCTGTCTTAATTTGATTCTAAAAGTAATTCCTATTATAAAGAATGTGAAGGATTAGTCTTTCAAAGATTCGTCGCTTAATTTGTTTTTAAAAAAATTTCTTAAGTTATTTATGAGAAACAAAATAATTGTTAAAATGAAATAATGAGAAAATGCCAAAAACTGTATAAATAGATCATATCTTTGTTTAAAAATTAAATGTTAGCGATATATAAGTCTTAGACAATAGAAGTCAATCTCTGCTCATTTGCATCGATTTATTTTTAAAGTAAAGGAAATTATGTTATCCATCAAAAATATTCTTAAACTCAAGACAAAGATCTAAACTTTAGGACTTATAGACTAAAACTCTTATTTCTCTAATAAATCATTTGTAGTCTTACTTTTGAATCAAACAGTAATAAAGAATATATAATCAAATATTAATTTGAGAGCCAGGGATGGCCATCGGGGGGGGGGTGGTATAGCCCAAATACCCCCTGTGATCGGCGAGGTATATTTTTCAAATTATATTCATCAATAGATCATTAAAATTGTTTGGTGATATGTAAAACCATTTTACCTTTAACATATAATTAACTCCTTAAGCATTTTATTAGAAAATTACTAAATTATATGAAAAATAACCTTGCTTATTTTTAAACATACCATCATTTATTAATAGTTTGGAAAATTGTTTCAATGACTAAAGTCTTAAAAAAAATTATACCCAAACATAAACTTTAATAAAAAGTCAATTATTCTCTTTTTATTGTATAAAAAGATTCACTATCTAATGTAAAATTTGTCCATGTTCCATTTGATGGCTTAAAATATTAAGTTTCATGTGAAATTTTTAAACTTAAGTAATTAAATTATATGTGAAACAAACTTGGTACCTTAAGATCGCTAAAAAAATACTGAAAAATTATTTTAACTAAATTTCATAAATTTTATGATTAATCGATTGATAATAGTATAAACTTTTGTGGAAAATCTCTTGAGTTTGACTTTTTGTTGATTTTATGCATAAAAAGTGATAACTCGAAGAACTTTATTATTATTTTCTAAATATTTTATATAAAATTTTGTTTTCATATAAAATATTATCAAAAACTAAATTTTAACCGAAAAAAAAATTCAATTTATGGCTGATATGAGAGTTAAAGCAAATAATATTTTCAAAATATCTATTTTCAAGTTTTAAACGAAAATGAGTCAAAACTCATAGCAATAAATGCAATGTTTAGTAAAGGACTGCATAACATTCGTGACCAGAATTGCAAAAAATGTTTTATCTTTTATATAATTTAGTCCCGATTTTGGATTTCTGTTATTTTTTGTTATTCATTACATTAATAACAAAATTTACTCCATTTTATTCTGTAGCGAACTTTTTTTGCTATTTTATCAATTCTAAACAAGTACAAATTTAACATTTGACAAATTTTATTCTGGTT
>JAQIXI010001126.1:0-15637 GCA_034700165.1 Galumnidae sp. Gr-Ori-00277 | reverse complement strand
TCTAAGGTAAAGTTGAAGGATTACAATAATTATTATTGTAAGTTGCAAGTGTATATGTGTCCACTTGAGAGATGCCGGTTGTGCTGCCATTTGTATCGACCGCTTATATTGACTGCTATTTGTGGCCGCCGTTGATATACAGGTCATATAGTGGTGATGTTGGGCTACTTTTTTGACTACCTTTGGTCACACTTGTCATCCATTTGTGACTCTCGTCTAAAATGAATACTTTTGCAAACACTGATGGATGTGATCTATGGATATACGATTGACATAAAGGCCAGTCTCTGGTATTAACTGCTTTCTATAAATAGTTTTAATTATATTTTATTTTTTGGTTATTTTGTGATACATTTTTAAATGTAATCAAAGAATATTGACTTAAAAATACAATTCTTTTGTTTTGAAAGTTTATTAAATAACTAATAAATAAAATAATTTGTGAAACGACTTCTTAAAGTTGATTATTAAACAATTGTGAACATGAATTCAGTTTCAAATGTGTGGCCATCACTTTGAGCTGTGCATTATTGAAGAGAAGGGCCCCTTCGATCAAATTCCTTTTGCTCTGAATTTCTTGTAAACATTTTTTAGTAATTCTTTCCGATAATTTTCTAATAAATTTCACTTCGATTTCAAATTCAATTTCATTAATATTTAAATCTTTGAAGTTTTGCTTCAAATAATATCTGAGACCCAGAATATTGGTTTGTCGTTGAATAGAGGTATTGTCGAATCGACTCAAAGTATAGGCCTTTTCATGAATTCCAATAAAGAAAACCAAAGAAACGAATAAAGACATTGAGATGAGAGCCAATAGTGATAGTGTGAGACAATCCCAGCAAAAACTCTTCGTTGTCGACATTCTTATAAATTTATAAATATTTTAGATTTGAATATAATTTATTTGAAAATTTATTGATAACCCTATTAAATAATTTGAGCGAGGTCATTGTTTCTCAATTGTTCGGTTATTCTCATTAATTTTTCTTATAATCGAAATCATTAATTACTTGAATATACTTTAGTATTATTTAAATACAGTATAAGAGCTGTTAATTTTAGTCCTAATTTTAACAGAAATTTAAAACAGAATAAGTTTAACAACGGATTCTTTTAACCATTATTTTAAACAAAATCTCATTGAAATTCATATTAGAGTTGAAACTTTTTGGGCATTTTCTCAACCCTTCCCTTCCCTTAATGGGATCTTTTCCTTCCCTTTCCATTCCCTTATTCTAATTTTGCTAACCCTTCCCTTAATGGTCAAGGGTTCCGCAAGGGAAGGGTTCAAAAGTTGGAATTCTAATTCATATCAATATTTTTAACTAAACTTTCAAAAACTAAATAAAAACTATATATTTGTGAACTTTAATTAATTTTTTTTTTTAATTTTTTTAATCCTCTAAATATGACAAAAAGAAGGTTTAATCTTGATAAGTCTTATATTAATTAAAGTAGTCATTTGAAAAAAGGTAAATTACCCAAAAGTGAAACAACATTTTATTGGATAAAATATTTTTATTTGATTTAATGTCTGTATATTTCAATGTTAATGACATCATTAGAATACTTTTGGGTCTTTAAATTTCGGTAAATTTATGAGAAAACTTATGGTTCGTAATGAGAAACAAATGAGGAATGATTTTTGTAATTTGAGGCTTAAATCTAATGAGAGAAGAATTAATTAAAGGCTCTTAAAATGGAATTCATATAGTCTTGTATAGTCTTGTATAGGATTCGTCCCACGTTTAAAGACACCTACTTTTCTCTCTAAGAATGGAATACTTTTGGTTACATCTGAAAAAGGCATCAAATGTTTTAATAATAATATGCTTTAAATTAATAATTGGCGTCACTATTGAGTGCTGGTTCTGTGCATATCCTTGTAAACGACGGCACAACTCCTAAAGAAGTCGAAATCATTTAAAGAATAGCGAACTCGACTTTAAGTGAAGGTCTTCACAATTATTTCTATTAAACCAATTGGTAGTCAATTCTAAGTTGAATGTCGTGCAGTTCGTAACGGCTTAGCCCTGGCATCGATTGTTATGCTATTCTAATAGTGATTGTGATCAACAGGTGGTTAACTCTTACTTGATTTGTGCGATTTTTAATTCTTTACAATTCATGTAACACCAGATGTTTCGGAGGCATCGCTACAGAATCAGATGCGACCGAATGGGTAATTGTTTTGCTTGGCTTCGGCCCATTTCCAATCGGCCAACTTTTAGACCCAGAGATGGATATCGCGATCCGGTTATTACATCAGAAACCAGTAAGAGTCCATTCGCTCTGATTTTTATCTCATTAGTTAGTGATTTGATTTGAATTTTATTTAAATTCTTTTGTATTAATAATAATATAAATTATTTTGTTTTGTAAATGAGTGAAGACTCAAATGTATTGTTTCGTTGAAATTGTTTAGAATCGGATGCATTGGTTTTGCAAAAAACAAATTTTTTGATTGAAAGCAATTCGTGGGAACACAGAACAGAAAAATTTGCTGTCAGTAAAAATCGACTGAACCCTCGACTTGTGGTCAGAAGAGGCACTCCTTTTGAATTGAAGTTTAATTTTCAACGTGAATATAGAAGAAAAGACGATGTAATAAACCTGGTATTTACAGTCAAAGGTATTTCAACTAAAATTTATTTTCAAATATATTAACAAAAATTGTGATCAGTTTTTGTTATAACTTATCAGACGCTGAAAACATCGCTTCTTCTAAAAGCACTCACATAACTGTTCCCGTATTCGACGATAGATATTCTTCGAGTGTCTCTATTATATTAGAGGATGAATGGAGTGCGAGAGTGGTTAAAGTCGAAGGTTTTAGTGTCACCATTGAAGTCACTTCTGCGCCGAACGCTATTATTGGTGAATATAAGATAAATGTGGACACCCGTTCCTTAAGCCGTCGGGCACTTCACTCAAATCCAGTGAAACAAACGTTTATTATTTTATTCAATCCGTGGAACAAAAGTAATAAATTATTTGTTTCTCAAAATATTAATTAATTTGTGAACATTTAAAGGGGATTCTGTATTCCTGAAGGACAGGGATGAGAGAGAAGAATATATTTTGAATGAAAGTGGAATTATTTGGAGAGGAACTCATGAAAAGATGAAGCCAACACCTTGGAATTTCGCTCAGGTGACTCTCTTTCATTCACATGTTTATTGAAGTGTCCCTCAAATAGTTTTTAAATCAATCAAAAGATTTTTTATTTGAGGTATAGTTGAAACGAATGCATTCGAAGGAAATCAAATCGCCTACGAATGGGTGGTTTGCCTTTCATTGAATAGATTAGCGAATAATAAACAAATAAACTAATCCTTTCTCTTATGTATTCATTAAAGCAAATAATTTTATACAAAAATATTTGAATTACTATTTTTGATAAATAACTGCTAATTAATCAAATCATTACATTCTTTTCGATATTTAATGACAACAAATAAAGAAATGAAAGATTAGTCTAAATCTATGAGAAAATTGTCACTTCCTAAATGAACAAGTTTATTAAGGCGTTTTCATATAAAAGATACAATAATAATAACTGAGTTCTAACAAATACTTATTGAATGAAATTTAATTATTTGTTTAAAACGTCAATAGTTTGAAGAACTGGTCCTCGAATCGAGTCTTTATGCTCTTTCAAGTGTGGGTCGTTTGAATGTGACGGATAGGTTTAATCAGTTTTCATTTTTCAACAAAACTTCTTATATTACCAAATGTTTGTTTAGAGGCGATCCCATAAAAGTTTGCCGACACATATCGGCGATTGCCAACAGCGTTGATGACAATGGCATTATGGTCGGCAACTGGAAAGAAGATTTCAGCGGAGGTACTGCACCGACAGATTGGCATGGTAGCGCTGCCATCATGCAACAATTCTACAAAACCAAGAGACCCGTCAAGTTTGGTCAGTGTTGGGTATTCTCAGGACTCTGTTGTACGGGTGAGTCATTGATTGACAATTAAGTCATTTTAACAAAACTAATGAATTGATTCGTAATTCAGTCGCGCGATGTATAGGAATACCATCTCGTGTTATAACAAACTATCAGTCGGCTCACGACACGCACAGTAGTATTACAGTCGACCGGTTTTTCGATGAAGAGGGAGAACCCATCAAAAATCTCAACTCTGACTCCATCTGGAATTTTCATTCTTGGATTGAAGTCTGGATTAAAAGACCTGATCTCTCATTTTCTGGCGGTTATGACGGATGGAATGTTATCGGTATAACTTTAAAGTCTACTCTCTATAAAATTAAGTAAAATGTATTGTTTTCAGACGCCACTCCTCAGGAACCGTCTGATGGACTCTATCGATGCGGTCCAACAAGTGTTGAAGCCGTGAAGAATGGAGAGGTAGATGTACACTATGACGGAAAGTTTGTCTACGCAGAGGTTAATGCAGACGAAGTTTATTGGCTTTACTTCGGACCCAAACAACCGGTGAAACTTATTTCTCAGGCAACCGATGCGTAAGTTTTGTTTCTTTAAAATCTTTATTTAAAGTTCTAAATCTTTTAGAATCGGTTTAAATATATCAACAAAAGCTGTGCTTCGAAACACTCGGGTAGACATCACTGATAATTACAAACACAAAGAACGAAGTGCTGATGAAAGAGAGACAATGATTAGAGTCCTTCGAATGTCTAAAAACCAATACTCGCGTTATTATCTCAATGAAAACTTTGAAGACATTAAATTTGAATTTTTGCTTTTGGATGATGTGGTCATCGGCAGTGCTTTCACTGTGAGTTTCCATTCTTTACATTCATTACAATTCTTAATATATTTTTAAAAAATATTATAATTTATATGAAAAGGTGAGACTAAGGATGTATAACAAAAGCAATAAAGTGTATACAGTCAACAGTGTTATTGGCATTAGAAGTACGTTATATACCGGAGTCACTAAATCTGTTGTCAAAAAAGACAAAAGAGATATAAAAGTTGGACCAAAAACTGGTAAATTTTATTCTTATTTTCAGAGATTTTCTTTTAAATAATATAATTATTTTTATTAAAATTATTCCTTTAAATTAAAAGTTAATTTTGTTGTGACTAATCTTTTATTTCTTATTCTTTCTTAGAGGAAGAAATCATTGTTTTAGTCAAATACGATGAATATGAGAGACATTTGACAGATCAGAGTCTCTTCAATATAACAGTTATGGCAAATGTCGTCGAAACAGATTTTCAGGTATTTTTTTATTCAATTTAATACATAAAACGCAACTCAAGTGTTGACTTTTACAGTACTACGCGATGGATGACTTCAGAGTAAGAATGCCTGACATTATAATACAGACAATCGGAGATGTAATCCAAGGAAAACCTTTCACTTGTGATGTATTCTTCATAAACCCTTTGCCAAAATCTCTGACGAAAGGTTTTAAACAAATGTTTGATTTGAATCTCAAATTTTAAAGAATTTTTTTCACTTTTTTTTAGGAGTCTTTACAATAGAAGGACCCGACTATTCAAACAGATTACGCATTCCTTTGAAAATGTAGGCTTTCATTGAAATAATAGTATCACTCAAATAATACTAATTTTTTTAAGGCCGATATTTCCTGGGACTGAGGCCAGGGCTTCATTCACTTTGATTCCTAAGAATTCTGGTGAGCGAACCATAACCGCAAAATTCACTTCAAATGAACTGAAAGATGTGGACGGATTCAAAAATATTAGGGTTTCCTCAAGTTTTCCCACTTATTCTTACAATAATAATGATTACAATGAAGTCGATTATTAATATTCTTTGCTTTCCTTTTCTTCAAAAAGAAAAATCATTTCTTTAAAAAATTTGAATCTATTTTTACACTCAAAAAAAACTTTGGGTTTTAATGAATACAACATTTAGTAAACAGTCATAAATCAATACATTTGACGACAATTTGAAAAATATTGAATAAATATTTACAATAACTTTATTTGCGATAAACACTTATTTTAAATATTTTTACAATATTTGGTCCGATTTGTAATTCGAGGCAATGATTTAAAGATAATTTCAACTGAAGTGTTGCCAAAACATAAAAAACATTTCATCAACAAATTGATGGTAACGTCACTCAATAAAATTTACAAAAGCGTTCCATGAACTTGACCAAGGTAATTTCCAATTACTAAATCTTATTCATTGGAATCTTTTAAAGCAAACGTCGAAATGAAATTTTATTTTAAATTTTATTCATTTCATGAAACACTTTTTTACGAATATTTTATTAAAGAATTCATTAATTATATATTAATTTTGATTCAATTTATCAAGGTGATTAGTAAAAATTGAATTTATACAACTTGGTCATTGTCTCGGTATAACTTAAGCTCATGAATGTTCGTTAATTCAAGTGTTAATTAAGTCTTAATTAGTTAGGATATGAATTTTACAGGATGTTTTGAGCCATCTCAAATACCAAGTTTACTTTCAATATAACCCTTTAATAGTCATATACTAAAAAATCCACCCCATATAAGGTTGTATTATGGTTCATTCTCTACAATAGTGACCAAAGGATTACAATTAACTGTTAATATATAGAAAATTATACACAAATTTCATTCACTTATTTTTTTTGTTTCATTTGAAAAATGTCTGAAAATATTAGTATTAAATTTTGGGTATTTTTTACTTTTGGTTCTTATATTGAAGTAAATTTGGCCCTAAATTAAGTCTTAACTCATTAAATATTCGACACTCATTTAAAAATATTTTTAAATTAAATAAAAAAAAATAATATAAAGTATTTTCATTGAAATTTTAAATTAGAGTCAAATGACTGACATTTGGTGTTATTTGAAGCCATAATTTGTCAAAAGTCTCGTTTCTATTGATTTGTAATAAATTCTTTAAATCAAAATTTATATTAATTCTATGAATTGAATGCAATCATAGATTTATCGCAATTAATGTAAAAATAATTACTTTAAATATTTATTAAAAGTTATAAAGAAATGACTGGTTTCGCTCCAACCATATTTTGAGCACATCCTAGCGGTAAGTGCGCCAGTCTTAGCAAGAAATTAGTCACTTTTGTGAAACAAGAACTGATTGCACTCAATGGTGACAACAAAACGTAGAGCTGACACGAAAGAAGACCGATTGGAAACGCTATAAAAAGCATTATTGCTAACCAGAAGAATGTCCAAACACATTGAGTTAGTGGGGATGACATTCGTCCCGCAGCAACAGCAGTTGTATTCTGAGCTGTTGATTGAGACAATGGATGTGTTTGTGGTAAATAATAGGCATTTCTTCTATTGTCGTAAAACCCAATATTATTGGCATTAATTGTTCCCAAACTTTGATTTCTAAAAGAAAATATAAAATTAGAAATTAAAAGTTAAGCCAACAATTAATAAGAAAATAACCTAGATGCTGCAGCTTCTAGAAGTACTGGTGCCAATGGCCACATACCCATTTCAAAAATTTGTCAAATTACTTTTCAACCGATAAGTTGACAATAAACACGATTTCAGATAACAAATGTGTACTCATCAGCAGTTAATACAAAGATTAGACAATAATAGAGATAAACTGATTAACACTGAGAACACATCTTTGCCTTCATTTTTGGAACAGAAAATGCAAGTCTTTGAAAAAACGATAAACTCTTAAATTGTTTGCATAAAAAACAAGATTTTTGTTGTGATGCTATGCTTTCATCTAATTTTGGATTAGAGGACAAACGAATAATTTTAGAACTTTAATCTCTCTCTCTCTCTCTCTCTCTCTCTCTCTCTCTCTCTCTCTCTCTCTCTCTCTCTCCAAATGTCACAAAACTATGAATTATTGGTAAAACTCCTCTAAAATTAAATGTATTTAATGTAAAATTTATCTAATCTTTAATATAAACTTTAATGCAATCAATAATTCTTCGAAATATAATTAAACAAAAGTTGAAGAAATGTTATATAAGTGATAAACACTGCAATGAAAGCAAAACTTAATTATAATAAAAGTCCCAAAATTAGAATAAATGGGAAAAATAATGAATTGCATTAATATCTGAGTAATTGAATAAATAATCGAATTGAAGATCAAAATTACATAAGAAATGAGACGCGAAAAATAAATGAAATTGAATTGTACTCAATCATCGAATTGTCAAAACTTTATGCTGAGCTAAAAGCACATTATCGGCACTTTTGAATTTCATATCGGATTCACTAAAATATAAATCGTTTAACCGTTTTTTCGCAGAAGACTAATAGAAAACAATCCAATTATTTATAAAGTAATTAAAATTTAATATCGATATCGAAGGAGTCACTGAGGCGTCAAATGGAGTCTATCGAGTCTGTCGAGTCTGGCCGTCATTCTATGCACATATATAAGAGTGAGGGTCTGAGCCATCAATACTGCCTGAGTTTCATCCCATTTTCTAATTGCAAACTTTGACAGAACGCTTGGGGGCACACTCTTAGACACAAACTAATAAACTTTTCAATAAAAATCTTTTGAAAAAAACAGTATATCATATGCAGTGACGCATATTTGCATCAATTCTATTGTGTTGGCAGTCATTAGATATGTTTCTCTTTTGAGTCAAAACTCAAATATTAGTGGAAAACAATTATCATTTGAAAGCATTGCTTTAGTCTAATGTCAGAAAGAGATGGAATCAGTGGTTGCAGATATTGGAGGTCTCATATTCGTGATCACAACAAACCATTGGACGCAATAATACAGTATTAGTATATGAAATGTACTCTTTTGTTCGAAATGATATGTTCGGAGGCCTTACACTATGAAAGTATGCGGATCTAAGAAATGGTATATCTATTTCGAGACATATCATACAAAACCTCTTTAGTGCTTCTGTGCTCAACATTTTGTTGGCAACAAAATTCGTCGAAATGCTATACAATATTAAACTAATATTAAATTTTGATTAATAATCGATGGATTGGATCCCAACTCTATCCCAACTATTAGTTTGAAATCGAAAAGTCTATTATTGTAGCGATCGTTGAACTTAATATTGTTTGGCTTTGAATTAAAGCAAACTTTTCAGAAATATTCCCTATTATTAGGAATTGAATGAAAGCAACTGTGAATTTGTATATAAAACTCGTTTCACGGATTGAAAGTAATGTTCTAATTGTGTTTCAGTGCTGTCAATATACTTATTAGAGATGCACACAATGTTCAGCCTCTAAGCAAAAGAGATGTCCGCCCTCACATCCCTCGCATTAAATATCAAACCAAACAAAGCTTTCATATAAGTTGCCCAATGCCCTTGCACATTTTCAAAGTCGTGCCAAAAAAATGTAAGCTATTGATGTTTAAAAAGTGATATTTGTCTGATGTCTATAAAAAAATAAACCATTTTTTAAAAGAAAAATAATTGAAGTGTTTTTCAGTACTTTTCCGGTGAGGAATACCTCACTTAAAAGTGATTTCCATTTTTATTTTGTGTTTTAGGCTATAACTCCTTTACAGGACTACTATTTTTTTCCGTTAAAAACAAAAGTTATTATCATTTAGAGTACCGATAGTTATGGCTTTGAAACCGTTTTCTCTAAAATTATATTTAATTTCAGAACAATTGTAAGTTAAGGTCAAAGTGTTTGACTTGAAATGGTATAAACTAACTAAACTTCAAATTCTAAAAACAAGACAACAGGAACTGAAAGTAATGTTCCGTTTGTTTTACACTTATTATCGAATATAGACTTATATTTGAAACAATTTTGTATTTGAGTTATGGTTTAGAAAAGTTTTAAAAAACGGTTGAATTGATATCAATATTGATATTGAAATGAGTTCAACACTATTAGCAGTTATTTAAATGAAATAATTAAGACTACTTTGAGCTTAACATGAGTTTGAAATAAACATATTTTACTTTTTGCTAATTTTATTATTTTATTTTTGGATAAAAGAAAAATGAGATTATTATAAATGATTTGAATGTAAATCAGAGTTTGTCTTAACCTTATTATGCAATAAATCGGGAACTGGAGATCCCGAAGAGCAGCGAATGGAGCGAAATGAGCAAAAGTCGTGGGCTGTGGGACGGACACAATGGGTCACGACTTTGGTTGAGCTTTGGGTAGCGTAAGATGCGGTACATTCTCCTGATTATATACCTGTACTGTTACATGTGTTTTACATGGCTTTACATCTGAGCGCACAATATGTCTCTAATCTCTATGAATGGCATACAATCTAAACCTATGCTCCAAAAGGAACCCTCACAACAACTATTCATAACTTATACCTCAGATAAGAATCGTTTATCAAATTTTGATCTAAAATTCTGAACACAAAAAAACTTAAAAATGAAAAAAATTGCAAAAAGAATGAGTTCTAACTTATCGGTAGTATTAAGTGTGAGAAACGGATATAACAAAATTATTCAGTTTTAATGAATTACTTATTCCAAAACTAAAACAATTTTCATGATATACCCCAAGACATGGATAGGTATCAATGAGATGACCAAGTTGGTCTCATCAATTTACTTCAATATATATTTAAATATATGTCTGAATTATAAAGAATTCATATTCTTTGACATTCTTTTTGTTCATCCATTCAATAATATATTTCAGTTTTCATTGAAGAATGATGAGCTTGGTCATCATTATTAGTGTTATGAACACGAGTCAGTTATCAATCTCAGTAGGAAATGGTATTTATATCCATTAGATATTATAATAATAAGTGTTAACTAAGTTAGTGTTTTTAGAGAGGGTTTAATCATTAGATTATATTCCCAGAGCTATAACTTATAGATTATAAGCCATTGAATAATAGGATATTTGAAACAAAGAACTGAAATAATCAAATGAAATGTTAATAATATTCAGTCCACTCACGAAAACATATTCAATAGAATGTAATTTACAATTTTCGGGGCTATTATTCGTTCAGAAAATTTATTACTTTAAAAAAATATTGCGTTAAAAAAGGACTAAATTAGTGGAGGGGTTCGTGAAAAACATCTCAAACTTTTAATCCAATCAAATGTTTAGCTTTCGGTCATCAATTCAGTGAACTATGTTTTCGATGTTCCGATTCGTTATTCAAAAATTAGAAATAATTATCTCAAGTCTTACTAACATTAAAAGAAGGAATCATTACATCATTACAACATTACATTCAAATCTCTCCCTCAACAGGACGTCCACAACTTATCTTTACTTTTAGGGAAAGAATACTTTTAAAGTGAAATGAAATAATTGTTAAATAAAACATTTAATGAAATTCAATAAATATCTAAATATAAATAAGTTTTCACTTTTCTATTAATAAAAGAGAAAAATTAAATCCGGATTAAAATGAGCGCAATATTATTGCCACTAATTGAGAGTCAAATTTTTTAAAACTATGTTTTACAGACTCTATAGGATGAGTTGAAATCACTTTAATTTAGTCGTTTCCAAGTTTTTAGAAAGAAAATTATCACTCAATTAATTCTCAAAAAACTAATTAAATTGATTTATTTGTTAGGAAACCAATATATGATATAAAATGTTGTTTGACCATGTTCAATGTGTGGTCAGACCAAAGTTTGTCAAAATTAGTGATTAGAAACGATTAATGAATGTCTTTTATTTGAGGTAAAAGACTGGTTATAAAGAATGGCTCTCAATATGACCTGAAATGATTATTCAATACTGCCTTCTAAGCCTTATTGTCAACCATTTATTTTTGCATAATTTTTTAAACTCAAATCTCGTTAACTCTTAACTGTAAACAAAAATCAGGAAAAGTTAGACATTTATAAAAAAATATTTAAAAATCCATATAATGTTTTAAAAATTGTGAGAACTTGACTCCACTTTTAACTAAAAATAATAATAAATTGAATTTTGTGAACAAATATTTTATTTGAAAATTATATTCATTTTTATCGAAAGTTTATAAAATAAATCGGAAAATAAACACTCGATTATCAAAATTTAAAAATATTTTCACAACTTTTCTGAACGGAATCACGATTTGTATATTTAAAAGAATAGTTAATCCAATTACTAAAAGTTTTATTTTATTGGAAACAAATTTAATTTCACAAAAAAAACGCCATTCATTAAAATATGAACACTTGAAGGCATTTAAATGAAAAATATTTCACGTTTTAGTTTGAAAACTAATAATCCATTAATGAATTTTAAAGAAAAGAAATATTAGTTTCAATTCAGTAATTAATAAATTAATAAATTTTATACTCAAAGTATAGCAAACATTAGTTCTTAATTGAATTTTGAAATATATTTTTATTTTAAAATTTAATAAAATTCATATCAAGAATTGAATAAAATATTTTCGGTCGGATTTTATAATTACAGAATCTATTATATGTTTAATATATTTGAAAACATAAATAAGTTATCGAGAAATTTGTCTTTCAATAAGTATTGGTTTAATGAACTCTTTTTTATATAAAATCATTCAAATAATAATAATAAACACTATTTTCTAAAACCAATATATAATAAACATTAATTTAAATATGAAAACATCAGTTTATATACTAATTTAAATCTCATCAAATGTATCGAATGTCCAACAATTTAAAAATGAGACAATTATTTGTTATGAAATGTTTTCGCTTATATAACAAAATATATTTAATCCCAGGTATTAAAAGCCAATAACAGCTTTAAAATTAACATTTGATTGGATTAAAAATATATAAATAATAAAAAAATATTCCACTCATTTTCAAAATGCAATGAAAAATATAGTTTCGATTAATATTTTGATAATTTGTCGAAAATGAAACTCAAAGGGATATAAACTTTTCAATTATATCTATTAAAATTAAAATTACTTAAAACTAGTAAGGCTTCACTCAAAAGGTAACGAAAGTATTTCAAAAGAAACACAAGAATAGAATTTTGTGTTTAAATTTTGTATTCAAAGATTCAATAATATAGATATCATTTTAAGTCTATTCAAATGCTTTCTTTAAGAATTGAATGCAATTAAAGATCTGATGTAAAGATATTTTAGAAAATATTGCCTCCAATTTATAATCTGTAATCAGATTTGAGTGAATGACCACAAAAAATCTTATTCTACGAAAAATCTGAGAATTTAAAGTTATTTCCAAAAATAGTCATAAAATGAGTTATACATTAAGAGATGATTTGGAATTTAATTCTTTAAACTTAATTGAGTTATAATTATTTTTGAATTGCGATCCATATCTATCATTATAATAATAAACTATTGAAAATAATAAAGTAATAAATCCAAGACATAATCATTAATATTTTAAATGATTTTCCCTCAAAACCCACGCAATGAATGAAAAATTGAAGATTTGAATGAATGCTAAATGTTTTGTCAAAATTCAATAATTTATATATAAAAACATTTACGTAAAGATATTTATCACTTTAATTACAAGACTTAAGAAATGAATTCAAATTATCCCTAATTATTGAAATTATTTAATAAACAAAAGAAAACAAAAGTAAAGCCAATATTCGGTCAAATATTTGTCAGAAAATTCAAAACCAAATAATTTTGAAAAGCGATTAGAAATTGGAAAATACTTTCCATTAGTTTATTGTTATTTTTTGATTTGTTTACACGATTTGAACGTAATTTTATCAAACAATTTATGTAAAACTAACTAAAAGTAGTGCTAACGAGTAAGACATGAGAGAAAAACTATAGATTTGTAATAAATAATAAATCAAAGCATTCATTTACACACGATTTCCGATTTATTAACAAAAAACAATAAAACTCTTGTCAGACACGCGATTCCCTTCGGCACAACCACTCTCTGCCTTCCATCGACACTAAAATATAGATCTAATCCAATAATTTGCTATTTTCTCAAAGAAAGCACAGCATGAAATCCAAAAGAAGCGCTCTTTTCATGAATTAAAAAACTATTGAGAAAAGACACCATTGAATGGATTGAAAGTATTGCCACCTCTCAGACATTACCACCACTACTATAAGACTCCACTTTTCAAACTTTTTGACACTTTTTCCACACATTTCCGACACAAGAATTTTTAAGTCTTAAATGTATTTTCTATAAAATTCGAATTCTAATAAGAACCTATCAAAGTAATATCAAGGTATTATCGGGGCATAAAAATTAAAAAGATTTTTAAGATTTAAAAAATACTAAATTTGTGTAAAATGTGTTGAAATGCAATGAAATCTATAAATGCTTACCATTGCCTTTAAGGGCCGCTTTGGCCGAAGGGATGGCAACCCAGGGATGGGGTAAATCCAGAAACAAAGCGTCAAAATGATTGGTAAATCCAAAGCCATCGGAACAGACATCTCGATGTGCGGCAGTTATCACATGACTTAATCCGTGTTCTGCGAACTCTTTGGTGGCGATGGCGACCCTTTCCTCGTGGAAATCAAATGTGAAGAGTTGTCCATTCGGTGCAATGGTTCGGGCGATGGCGTGAGAGAGGGAGCCACTACCTGTGCCGGCCTCACACACTACTCGTCCCGGTTTTAAATCCAATTGAGTGCAAATGAAACTGATATCAGTTGAGTACAGAATTTGTGTTCTGTGCGGAAGAGTAAGAGTCCACAACTCAGGCGTCGGATGTAAGACATGGACAAAACCTTTGGCACAGTTGACAAGAGAACCGTATGGTTTGCCGATGAGTTGGTCGTGTTTTAGGGCTCCGTATTTGGTTTGAAACACTTCTCCGGACTGGACTTTAATCGGGTATATATTGTTTGGACCCAAATATACGAATAGAGTGTCTCCGACTTCAACCGAACTCTTATATGATGTGAAACTCATTGTTTGGAACACCTATTCTTCGGATGTATTCTAACGGGTCGTGACTCGAGTCAAGCGTCGGATGTGTTGTTGTGATCACGAGTAGAGATGAGTCGTGTCTCACATCTCACATGTCTTTATGTCGATCCGAGTTTTCGTGTTTTTCGCTAACATTTTGTACATTAAATAAGTTAAACAAAACGTTGAGAACACGAACACAAACCCAAACCCTATTCAATGAGATTTTATTAAAGAGTCGAAAACATTCAAAACATAGAAAACACGTAAACATGTGTTGAATAAGTCTATCAAATGCCTAATATTCACGACTTTTCATGATTTCTATTAACGCAACACTTTTTCCAAAATATTCTGTAGACTAACAAACATTGAAAAACATGTTAATCGATACAAACTTTTCTACAAATATGTTAACTGAAATGAATGCAATCATTGTTTACCAAACTATCGCTCAAATGAATCATATGTTTGTAAAAAACCGCCAAAACGTGAATCGCATTCACTTCTAAACCATTGAAACATCGCTTTTCTGCCGACTATTGTTACTAAACTTTAAAACTTCATTCCCTTTAAATTTATTCAATTTTATGTAATTTAATTCTAATTAATTGGCGTTTAATTTAAATGAATGTAAAGCATATAAATTAAGTATAAATATTTATAAATCAATTCAATACTCACTTCAATAGTTTATTCAATTTATAAATTATATTAAATAATTACAGAATTAAATTTAAAACTATTAATTATTTGTTATTTGAAAGCAGTAAATATTATATAAGTTTAAAAGAAATGACAGGTTTTAAAAAGTGAAATACTATTTGATTGTGTAGTTGTGCTAAAGAAATGACAAAGAACATGTCTAAG
>JAQIXI010001125.1:0-15671 GCA_034700165.1 Galumnidae sp. Gr-Ori-00277 | reverse complement strand
CAATAAGTTAACAATAAATTGAGTTACAGTTGGCGTCAATTCTAATAAAAAGCATTAGACCTGAGATTACCTCTGATTTGGTCAACAAATACTTATTGAATCCAATGAATTACAGCTCAAACTTTATGTAATACATAGTATTGGAATCATTTACTTTTTCCAATAAATGATATGCATCTCATCTATAGATTGTTTTCATTATTATTTAAATTACTTTTTATTATTTCCAACCAATTATTCAATTAATATAAAGAGTTATCCAATTGAAGTAAAAATCGACGAATTCATAGAAATGTTGTAATAGTAAACTCTATAGAGAAGAGAGTGAAGCACTCTTTGAAGCACAGAATAACATTGGAGTACAGAATAACAGCTGTGATGGAGATGTTTCTCATTTAGTGATTGCGTTGACAGTAGTTTTCAATAAGAAATGTTACAAACAATATGTCACGACATTAGACCAAAGCTTTAATATTCTTCGCTTTACTTTTATTCAGATGTGAATAAAGAATCGATTGTTCTTATTGTCGTTATCGTCGTTATTGTCGTTATGGCCAAGTCTTTGGTTAAGTCCATTTCGAGCTCATTAAAGAGTTCGCCCCACGACAGGGGATATAACAATAAAGTGACTCAACCAGATACTCTCAGTGATGTCGATGACGATCCCGAAGAACCGAAATGGAAAAAATCAGAATCAATTGGTTCTGATATTGTATTGCATTCATCCACTGATTGTCCACAATATGAGCCCCAATTTGGGGGTCCCTTCTATTTGTTGAACCCTTCGATATGGCCCCAGGACATCCTTACAGCTTTATCACAACCCGAGGATTCACAACCACCGCATCATTTCGATGAATACGGTTTTATAGTCGATACCATCGATAAATCCAAACAACAAGACTTACCACAAGAATCGGATAAACATTTATCTCTTAAGAAAGAGAGCGAAGAAGAAGTTCGTTCCAAATGGATATGTTATCTCGAATTCAATTATAACAAAGAAGCGATTCCTCAAATGAAATGGTCCCAGGTGGACATTCATATAAAACCAACAAAAGTATTGACAGAACTCATAAAGTCTGGAATTTCTCCATTTTTAAGACCTAAGATATGGATGAGAACTTCCAAAGGGATGACTCTTAAGACTAGCAGTCAATGGAATTATAGCCAATTGTGTGATCTCTCAAATCACGTGCCATCGCTTTCCGATAAACAAATTCTAAGAGTTCTTCCAACGAATGCCTGTTTTATGCAAAACACTTCCGTCGGTATCGAAAGGTTGAGAAGAATTCTGAGAATCATTAAATGGTTGCAAAAGAGTGGGAACACTGTTTACAATATGAGTCAGGAATCAGTTAATCTGTCGCTTATCGCGGCTTATCTTCTATTGGTCTGCAAAGAAGAGGACGCCTTTTGGTTAACTCTTTCGATCGCAAATGAATTGAAATCGAATAGTCATCAACAGATTCTCAAAGCATTGCTGTCCACTCATTGTCCACAAATCGATGCACTCCTTAAACAACATGACATTGAAATAAGTCTATTAACTATTCATTGGTTTAATACACTTTTCGCCGGATTTATTCCCGAAACAAAACTTGTTTTCCATTTTTGGGACCTTTTCTTTTATTCGGGACAAATAGTTTTGTATCAAACAATAATAGGTCTTCTCGTTTGCTATAACCAAAACATTTGCAGTAATAAGGATTCGGCGACTCTTTTCAATTCATTATCAGATTTGCCCTCAAATATCAAAGACTTGTCGTCTTTAATGCATGTTTGGGGCGCCGGCGAAAACTTAGTTCAACACTTGGAAGTGTTGTCTTCTCCATCCAATACTGTTGACATCATTTCCAACTCATCAGTGAATTCGCAAATCTTTTCATCAGAGGTTCCGGAAAACGATTTAAAAACAAAGAATATAAGACAGACATCTATTTTGTTAGAATTACACGACTCTATTGTTGCCATCGCTCGACATTTTGAAGTACACGAACCATCATTTGTGGCACATCTGATGCCTGATTTCTCTTTTAATGACAATATCGATGAAGAGGAAGAATATAACCAAAGAAAGCAAAGAATGAGACAAAGAAGAGCCAAAGCACTCATTGATTTCCAAAGACATGATTCCGATGAACTCGGATTCCGAAAGAATGATATCATTACTATTATTAGCCAAAGAGACGAACACTGTTGGGTCGGAGAATTGAATGGATTGCGCGGATGGTTTCCCGCAAAGTTTGTTGAATTACTCGACGAAAGAAACAGAGACTATAGTATTGCGGGCGACGATCGGGTCATTCCATTCATTAATGATTTAATTCGGGGCAGACTTTACATTGTTTTCAAAACTATTATGACTTATGGAATGAAGAAAACACTTTTCATTACAACTCATCCCTGGATTATAATCGAAACGATTTCGAAAGCCTGTGCCGAAAGTGACTTTAATTCAGTTTATTCACGACTAGTGTTAACTCGAACCTATCGTTTGGATGAATTCGCGCGAGTCTTAACTCCATCAGAGCTTTTATACCGAAGTATTTCTCATATAAATCACAGCCACGAAAACGAAGCGATGGACGTTAAGCTCCGGTCACTTCTATGCATAGCTTTAAATCAGAGTATTCTTCACGACTGGTTTGCTGTCATTTGTTTTTCTCAGCCACAAATTATCTCAAAATGGTATTACAATTGGAGTTTCGTTAACAGTCCAGTTTGCAAGATGATTAAATCTGAGCTCAGGTACTCTTTCCTTTTCATTCTATGATATTTTAGTAATACATTATTTGTAAATTATTACTATTACTATATTATTAATTAATAATATAAGACTTAAAGAACTTTTTTATTTACTAATAATGAAAAAAATAAATAATGAAAACGAATTATAAATTTCTTTTTTAGATTATTGACTCAATTTTCGTTTAATTTGAATCCGAGCGCAGAACTGATTGAAAGTATTCAACCGAAGTCTCCGGTTTCAAAGGATGGCGTCAGAGATATGTTAGTAAAGCATCACTTGTTTTCGTGGGATATCTAACTATTCTTCAAGTCTTCTAAATATACTAAAAGCACATGAATTGTATTGAACGGCACAGTCTTTTCCAGATTTACCAAACTTTTCCGCTTCGATGTAATCTTGAAGTAACCCCTCCTCATCATAAGAACGGGAAACCATCAAAATGTGTTCCAAAATTTCATGTAATGGCGATTCAATTAACATCGGAGTGTTGGCCAACTCACAAATGGCTCTGTAAATACATGTGCGCCCATCCATTCCATATCTTCGACATAAATAAAATTAATAATTTATAATTGAAATGAGAGACAAACCGATCGAGTATTTCGCTGATAGTATTAAAGAGATCGAAGCGGTGCTGTGCAGCCGCCGCTCCGATACTTCTTTTCATTGTCTGATGTGAAAAATAAGGCGAACCTCCGGGAGAGCCGTAATATGAGTCATAACTGTAATAATTAGGCATAAATGATGGAAAGTTTAGTGGCAGTGCCTGTGATTCGGGGACCACAACATAAGGGATTGTAATCGGATTGAAGATAAGTGTGTCGTTTAACATTGTTATCGACAGTGGAAACGATAGGTCCAACTGTACGTCCACTCCTCCAAGACTGGGCACCGGAACCGACAAATCGACATCAAATGAAACTTTTGAATTCTTTGTGAAAACAAAACGTCTGACTCTTCGATGAATTGATTGATCTTCGCTTTTGATGTTCGCCACAAATATTGTGATAATCATTAAAAAGATTAAAATAAATGTTAAGTCAAAACTCATTTTGAACTCAATTTCAAACAAAATTATTATATAATAAAACGAACAAAAAATTTTCAACTTTTGGTTTTGATGTTCAATAAATAAATGGTAGAAAAGTACAGAACAGAACAGAACAGAACAGAACAGAATAATTTAAGAACTATGATAAGAATTGATGACAAAGCGATACATTAATACCATCATTTCCCAGGAATAATGAGACAGCACAGCACAGCACAGCACAGAGGATATCACACATACACTAAAAGATCAAACGAAATGCAAAGTCATCCATTTGACCCAAACCTGGTCTTCATCATAACCTCAAGCATTTAAAAAACTATAAAAAGTAGCGGTAATGAAAAGAAGACATCATTTGCATAGAATAGATATCATTTAAATAAGAATGCAATTCATTAAAAATATTTATTTATTTATTTTAATTTTGAGTACAATTTATTGCGAAAGAGTCCAAAGACTGATATTGCCGTCGACGGCGTCTTTACTTAGAATTATTCCGAGTGTAGAGATGCCAATGGTTTCGTCCAATTCTATTCAATCGGGTTTTAGTTTTAAACTTCCGATCGCTATTCAGTTTCCGAGTGCTCTCGACGTCATTCAATCTGTTCGTCAAACACTAAATAATGGAAACTCTGGACAAATGCTCAGTGCCTTAGATTCAAACAGGACAAGAGTCAACTCTAGAACCTATCTGTTTAAAGCAATCGAACAAGCACATTATAAATTGGGAAGAGTATGTCTTCTGAGAGCAATTTGTGAAGTGGCAGAAGTGCCGTTTATGTCACCTTCTAATGGACTGATCGGACAATTGGTTGATATGTTTCTAACGTAAGTAAAGACATTAATTGTTTCAATTTTTAATTAGTTTCTCAGTTCTTCAGTTCTGAGCGATAGTTTGGGTTTATTGAAAATTTATAGAGAGGCTGAAATGATTGGCAGAAATGGAAAAACACAGGACAGGTGTAAATCACATTACAAGGACTGTCCATTTTCTTTGTTTAATATAATCGAATCTCCATTTAATGGATAAAAATAAATAAAAAAATTTTATAATTTCTTTGAATTATTTTTTGATTTCAATTAAGTTATGATTCAGTTTTGGTTTATATTTCAATAGTTTTGAGTAATTATTTAATAAATGATTCCAAAAGCACTGAACGGAATCAAGAGTTAAATATTTCCAAATGAATTCAAAACCATTCTCTGCAATATTCTGAGCGATTTCGTCATTCTCTCGTAAAAATGAGAGCTTTTCCTCGACATCATTAAAATTATTATTAATGGGAATGAAATGAATCCATGGTTTGAGCGGAGGGTAAAAGAATTCAATCCAATCGGAGTCAACATTTAAAACAAGAGATTTACACAAAAATAAATGTTTGTATCGGAAAGAGGCGGACACTCCTCTCATATTAAACAAGTATTTATATTTGCACTGTTCTTCAAAAGAAATGGTTGGCGCCGGTTCTTCCCCTAATGTGTCAGCGATGGACTTCCAGGCCTGGTTTGAGGTATACTTCGCGTCGATTAACTCAGGTTTTGCGCGACTCAAACGAATTAATGGATCCCTTTCTGGAGAAGTTCGCGAACCGCGAAAAAAGGCGACCGAACTCTTGTTATTCCAATCGACACTATTTCCGATTATCGTCTGACGCATGACATCCCACCGACCGATACCCGTCGGGTAACGGTCAATAGCAGGTCCACCGCACCAGAATGTCCATGCTGGGTATAATATATCCCGGTATTGACTTTTATCTTTGGAAAAGGAAAGTATCGGTAATTGTCTCCAATTGTTGTGAATCTGTGGATAATCCCTGACATTAATGATTAGATCCATATCTGGTAAGTCTTTGATTGCTTTAAGAATAAAATGTTGGACTCCATCACAACGAGAGGGGAATAAACACTCCTTTTCTCGATATAACATATGATTTATTATCTGATAATGGATTCCCCTCTTCTGTCGAATCGCCTCTTCGATCACATCCTGAGTAATACCACTCTTATTCCAATGTTTTAAATCTTCAGATAATAATTGAAGAAAAGGAAAACAATTGACTTCAGAGTTATTTTCTTCAAATGGTTTAAAGTTTTGTTTTGCGCTTTCAATCAAAGACTTGAATTTATACCACTTTTTGTCAAAATTGATATTATTATCGCTTAAATATTTGGACTTTTCGTGGAAGACATCAATAGTTTCATCAGAGGTTTCTTCACTAAAGAGTTCATCAGAATTTTGATTCGTTTCAATCAATAAAATAAATATAATTATAAAAGTAAAACAATGGAAACAAACAAAAGAAGCCATCACTGAAGCCATCACCAGAAGAATACACTGATTGGACACTAATTATCTTTAATTATCTATAAATCGATTCAAAAAATAAAATAAAAGTTTTGTTTATTTGAAAAGTTTAGAGAAAATAAACCACTTTTTGATGAAAAGAGTCGTAAAGACATTACGTTATGTTTTGTTTGCTTTACGTCATTGTATTCATCAAATGTTTTCATTCAAAACTGTAAAAATATTTATAAATGATTTGTTTTTTGTGATAATAATCGGTCCACAAAAAGACAACTGAAGACATGGAGAAAGAGCAGTACAGGAGGTCTAATGTTAGTATGAAGTTATGTGAACTGTCTTTTGGTATTCCCAATGCTTTGGATCTCCGAAAACAAAGTCATATTCAGTGCATTAATAAAATGCTTTACGACACAAACGCCGGCAAAACACGAAAACCGGCGCCGTTTGGAGTCCTCGACACAAGACTTGGTATAACTCTTCCATTTTATTCGTTTATTTAATTTTATGTTAATTTATTAGGAATCAGTCAAAAGGATTTGAAGTGTGAAACTTGTGGTCACGGATTAGCCGAATGTGTCGGACATTTTGGTTTCATAGATTTAGCGGTTCCGGTGTTTCACGTCGGGTACTTCAGATTCATTGTTATGATTCTCCAAAGCATTTGTAAAAAGTGTTCCCGAGTTTTGTTGCCGATTGAGTACAGAAACCGATTTATTTGGAGATTTAGAAAACCAGACCTGACTTTTCTCGAAAAGAAATCCATTCATAAAGAAATTGTAGACAAATGTAAAAAAGTGAAGTACTGTCCCTTTTGTGGGACATTCAACGGCGCCGTCAAAAAGATATCTCTATATAAGATAATACATGTTTGCACTCCGACCACAACTTCAAAGTCTAAGTCTGAAGATATCTTATTAGAAAACTTCACAGAAATCGTCACAAATAACGAAGAAATCATTGAATATCTAAAGAAAACCAAATCAGAACTTTTGGATCCAATTCGTGTCTTAGAGTTATTCAAACAAATTCCACGAAAAGATTTACCGCTTCTTGTAATTCGTAATCACAGACCCGAAGACTTAATCGTAACGCGAATACCAGTCCCTCCCTCTTGTATTCGGCCGTCAGTTATAAGTGATTTGGAGACCGGCACTAATGAAGATGACTTAACAATTAAATTGAGTGAAGTCATTTTTGTTAACGACATTATTAATAAACGACAGTCTTCGGGCGCACACATGGGAATGATAGCCGAAGACTGGGATTTTCTTCAGTTACAGTTAGCCTTATATATAAACAGTGAGACCTCTGGAATACCATTTAATATGAGACCAAAAAAGCCGAGCCGTGGTTTAGTCCAAAGATTGAAAGGCAAGCATGGTCGATTTAGAGGCAATCTCAGTGGCAAAAGAGTCGATTTTTCCTCCAGAAGTGTCATTAGTCCCGACCCTAATCTTCAAATCGATGAGGTCGGGGTTCCCGAACATATCGCTAAGATCTTGACTTATCCCGAAAAAGTGACCACGGCCAATATTGAACTCATGAGACAATTAGTTCTTAATGGAACTGACAAACATCCCGGCGCTAACTTTGTTGAGGACAAGTCATCCGGACTTAAAACGTATTCCAAACAAAAGTTTAGACATTTATTTATTTAATGTTTTTATATTTAGTTTTTTAAAATATGGAAATCGAAAGGCAGTGGCGGCTAAACTCAAGAATGGGGATGTGGTCGAACGCCATTTGTCTAATGGAGATATCGTTCTTTTCAATAGACAGCCCTCTTTACACAAATTGAGTATAATGTGTCATAAAGTTAGTCCAGAATTACCTTCATTTTTGCCAATAATAGAAATGATAACTTATTTGAATATTTAGGCCATAGTTCACAGCAATCGAACCCTTAAGTTCAATGAATGTGTCTGCACACCCTATAACGCCGACTTCGACGGCGATGAAATGAATCTCCACTTACTTCAGACGGAAGAGGCAAAGGCTGAGGCTTTTGTTTTAATGGGCACTAAAAATAATATCGTGACCCCCAGGAATGGGGAGCCTTTAATTGCTGCCATTCAGGACTTCATTACCGGTGCTTATCTTTTGACACAAAAAGATGTTTTCTTTGATCGTTCAAAAGCTTCTCAAATAATCTCTTCAATTATGGCCGGATCCGATTCGAAGACAATGATAGAATTGCCAAAGCCTTGCATTTTGAGGCCGTGCGCTCTTTGGAGTGGAAAACAAATATTTAGTCTAATTCTAAAACCAAATAAAATGAGTGAAATCAATATAAATGTCAGAACTAAAGGCAAAAACTATAGCGGAAAAAATGAAGATTTGTGTTGCAATGATTCCTGTATGACATAAGTGGTTATCGTTTTTAAGTTATTTCTTAAATGATTTCTTTTGATTTTAGTTGTTGTCATTCGAAACAGTCAATTACTTTGTGGTTGTCTCGAGAAAACCACTTTAGGCTCGGGATCTAAGAATAATATATTTTACCTGATTTTAAGAGAATATAACGGACACAATTCAGGACTTGTGATGTGGAGGTTGGGGAGAGTGGCAAGCTACTTTATGGGTCTGTCTTCTCTCAACTTTCATTTATTAATGTTTTCTAATTTTGACTTTTTTAGCTCAAAGAGGCTTTTCTTTAGGCATTGAAGACGTGACGCCCACTCCGGGACTATTAAGTGCAAAGCGAGCACTTCTTGAAAATGGTTATCAAAATGTCAACGAATATATTATGAGATTACGCGACGGAAAATTAGAACCGATGGCCGGCAGAACCCCTGAAGAAACTCTTGAGTCAATGATTTTAAAAGAATTGTCTGAAATTCGAGATCACGCGGGAAAGGCCTGCGTTAAAGAATTAGGGCCTAAAAATTCGCCGCTTTTAATGGCTATGTGTGGCTCTAAAGGATCGCTAATAAATGTCTCCCAAATGGTTGCATGTGTTGGACAACAGGCCATCAGAGGAGAGCGCGTCCCCAATGGTTTTGGTGACCGAACTTTACCTCATTTTGATCACAACGAGAAGTCTCCTCTCGCGAAGGGATTTGTCGAAAATAGTTTTTATTCAGGTTTGACCATAACTGAGTTCTTTTTCCATACAATGGCCGGAAGAGAAGGTTTGTTGGACACAGCAGTCAAAACGGCAGAAACGGGTTATATGCAGAGGAGATTAGTTAAGGCTCTCGAAGATTTAGTTTCTCATTACGACGGGTCAGTCAGAAATTCTTGCGGAGATGTCATTCAATTTATTTATGGCGACGACTGTCTGGACCCGTCAAATATGGAAGACGGCTCTAAACTCATAAACTTTGAACGTCTTTTACAGCATATCTGTGCGATCTATCCATCAAAAAATGAAACGCCTCTGATTTGTGATGAAATCCGAAAATTATCCGCAAAACAAATGAATGAAATGAATATTAATGTTTCGGAAAACTTCAAAACAGAAGTAAATAAATTTTTAAATAATATTTGTCTTCGAATCGAAGCTCTTGAACTTCGTTACCAAATATATAGTGATAACAAAGCAATAAAAGAAGTGCTTCGATTAACTCCGACTCAATTAACCAAATTTTTGTGGTTATGTTCAGACAAATATTTGAGGGCCAAAATAGAACCGGGAACTGCTGTCGGAGCCATTTGTGCCCAGAGTATTGGAGAACCGGCCACTCAAATGACTTTGAAAACTTTCCATTTCGCTGGAGTGGCCTCAATGAATATCACTCAGGGAGTGCCCAGAATTAAAGAGTTGATTAATGCAAACAAAACTATTTCGACTCCAATCATTTGTGCAGTTCTTCAAAACAAATTGGATCCGGAAAATGCCAGAGCAGTCAAAATGAGAATCGAAAAGACAACTCTGGGAGAAGTCTGTCAATATTTGGAAGAAGTGGTCACAAGAGATGATTGCTTTGTTCTCATCAAACTTTTTACCGAAAGAATAAAATTATTGAAAGTGAGCTCTAATTTATTTAAATCAATAAATAAATTATCGTTTTTTAATAGTTGGAAGTCGACGCCTATACCATTCAGGAGACCATTTCCAAACAACTCAGAATAGCTTTAAGTAGAATATCGATTGTTGACGACGAGGAGACTATGCTTACCGTTCGGGCTTCAAATGTCGACACTTGGACTCTGAGGGAATCGTTGTGTAAAGTTGTGATCAAAGGCATCGACAAAGTGAGGCGGGCGGCCATTCGTGACAATTCTGGAGAATATTATTTAATGATAGAGGGCGAGGGGTTGAGAGATGTGATGGCCACTTATGGCGTTGATCCCAGACATTCATATTCTAATAACATATTGGAAGTGTCGGCCACTCTCGGTATTGAAGCCGCGCGAACTATGATTATCAAAGAAATTAAGTCAACGATGGAAAACCACGGAATTAGTATCGATGAAAGACATCTTAAACTATTAGCCGATACAATGACTTATAAGGGAGAGGTGTTGGGCATCACTCGTTTCGGTTTGGCTAAAATGAAGGAATCGTCGCTTATGTTAGCTTCGGTTCGTTTCTCTTTTTTAATTATATAAAACTAAATCAAAGCATTTGAGACGATTTGATTCAATTATTTAAATTTGAATCTAATCCTTATTTTGTGAAACAGTTCGAACGAACGGCTGACCATTTGTTTGATGCGGCCTATTATGGTCAGGTCGACCACATTTTGGGTGTTTCCGAATCAATCATATCAGGAATGCCAATGCGTTTGGGCACCGGTTTCTTTGATTTGCTTCAGAAATCCAACGAAAACACTGAAAACTTAACTAAAAGGAAATTAATTTTTGACGACAACTCATTTCATTCAACCTTTTCCTACGAAATCGACGAATCTTTCGCTCCATATTTGGATTAAAATATTCACATATTTTTCCAAAAATATATTCAAATTTAAAGGAAAAAAAAGTTTTCTTCAGACAAACATAAGATATGAAAACTTAAAATTAAATAATAAATTAAATGTTTGTAAACTAAAATAAAATCAATAAAATGTATTTCATTAGAGAAATGTTCAAAAAATTAAGGTTTGAATTAAGCGCTGATTATTTGAGTCCAAAAGTTGTAACAAATGGTAACCATTTTTAGAGTATATTTTCAGTGCTTTTTATGGATTTGTTTTACATTTTGTTTTGATTGACTAAAATGTAAACTAATATAACATTTATTTTTGAATTAATTGATTCAATAATTAATTTGAAATGTAATAAACATTTGTTTGTTTTGGTCTTCAAAAAAGACATTTGTTTTTCAATTTTTATTTATTATTTTCCTTTTCTAACGATTTATCGCAAAATAACGACTTTGAGGTCGAAATCATTTTAATTAATAATTTGTATAAATTAAGTGTTAAAAAGTGTTTTATATCATTAATAATGGCCTCAACTGATAAAGAAGATGAAGAGTTAACTATTCCGAGAGCGGCGATGAATAAATTGATAAAAGAGTTGTTACCAGACATCAGAGTTGCAAACGATTCGCGGGAACTAATACTTCAGTGCTGTTCAGAATTTATTCATTGCATTACTTCGGAAGCGAATGCCATTTGTGAGTCTCAACAAAAGAAGACAATGTCTGCGGAACACGTTTTGACCGCTTTAGACAATAAAGGATTTTCCACTTATAAATCAGAGGCAGAATCAGTGGTTAATGACTGTAAAAGAAAGAGAAGACGACAGAGCACTCGATTAGAACATTTGGGAATTCCTGAAGAAGAACTACTTAAGCAACAACAGGCCCTCTTCGCCAAAGCCCGTGAAGAACAGGCACTCATTGAACAACAAGAATGGATTCAAATGCAAAACGCGGCGATCGCTCAACAAAAACACTTTAATAATAATTCTGTTAACGAAGAGGAAGAGTATTGACTCAATCACTGATTGATTCACTCATTCTTTCATTGAAATTGATTTCAATTTTTGTGACTTTTTTTGACTATTTTTTGATCATAAAATTGTTTTTAATTAATTTGCGATAAATAACTAAAAATTGTGAGAAATGTCTGAAAATTCGTCTTTTGATTGTTGTGACCAAACATTTGTCGGTCGGGAATGGGTTTTTGCCAAAATTGAAAAAACAATTGACTTGAGGACACAAATTAGTGCCAATACAAGTGTTACCGCAATCTTCGGATGTGCCGGAAGTGGAAAAACTGTTTTATTACGAAAATTAACTGAAATTAAAAAATTTGAAGACTTTTTGTTAGCATTCTTTGAGTGCAATGAAAATATTGATATAAACTATTTTATTGACTCTTTTGAGACACAAATCAAAGATAAACTTCAAATCGAAAATAATTTAAATAACGATAACGACGACAATGAAGTGTTGACTTCCGATGACTTGTTTCGTAAGTCTATTCTCTTTCCATTATTAGACGCGAAGAATATCGACAGAGAAAATCAAAGATATTTAATAATCATTGACTCTATTGACACAAATGCAGAGATCTGTCAATTAATAGCAAATCAGATGCATTTACTGCCGAAATGGATTCATTTAATAGTCAGCGCTCGACCCAAACGTCGCAAAGGATTCACTAAAATGTTTAGCGGTTCCCGAAAGATAGTCATCGACGACATGAGAAAACTTAATGTAATTAATGATATGAAAACTTTTATTATGCATAGAATTAAACGAATCAATTGTCGGCCTTTGGGCACAACCGGCAAAAAAGCGCTCAACCAAATAGGCATCAAAAGCAACGGCTGTTTTCTTTACGTCAAATTAATTTTGGACTGTTTTGAGAGGGGAGTCATGAAAACCAGTGAAGTCGACTCAATCGGAGCCACTCTTAATGGTTTATACTTAGCGCTCTGTACCAAACTTTTTGACTCAAATCCCGATTCAGAGCTTCACTACAAAGCAATCATTTCTTTAATAATTGCATCAAATGGTTATAACGTAACCAAAGAAATGGTTCAGAATTGTCTCAAATGGGATAATGACTTCTTTGATTCGAAAATCGATGGATTGTGTTTATATTCCATATTAGAACTGAAAAGTGGTAATACTCTTGAATTGAGTCATACAAGTCTTATAGAATGGATAACAGATGTAAAGCACTGCACAAATCGGTTTCTTTGCGATGAATCGTTGGGTCATATAATCTATGTTTTGTGTAATGGTGTCGACTCTCTTAATGAATACCATTTCCATCTTTTGAATTCTCGTATTCCAGATTTTTCTGTCCATCACTACGCCCTCTGGCTTTTGTTGGCCATCGACTCATCAGTGAGTGTCGACATGTTATCAGAACTAATAGAAGACTCTCCAATTCTCTCTTTCATCGATAAGTGTAGGAATTCTGTTCAACAAAATCAATGTACGACACAATCCTTTTCAAACAATGACTCGAATTCCGCCAAATTTACAACAAATGAAAGTTTAGGGGAGAAAAAAGTTAAGCAAAACTCAATTGAATATAATTTAATGAATGAAATTCCTTCAAATGATTGTGAATACGAAGAAATTCTGACTCAATTCAAAAGAGCTCTTCTTAATTGTGATATTCCAACGGTTAGAGACATTCTGACCAACGATTCAACAGATATGTTAAATCAATATATTATTAAACAGAAAACTCCTTTATTTTGGGCCATAAAAAGTGGGAACACCTCTTGTGTCGAACTTCTCATTGAATTCGACGCAGACGTGAATGTGGTCTGTGATATAGAAAGTGGTTTAACACCACTTATGGTTGCCGTTTGTCACAATTCTTATGAAATTTGTGAACTTTTACTCGACGACGACGCAGATGTTGACGCCGGAGACTCTCTTTCCCGAACCCCTTTAGTTCACTCAATCCTAGAGCACAGTTCACCTAAAATAATAGAACTATTATTGTTTTGGGGGGCGCACACAGATTACATCGATTCTAACGGCTCTTCTTTGCTTTGCTTAGCGGCCAAAGAACCCGAATGTTGTGTTGAAAGTATTCGACTGTTATTAGCCGTCGGCTGCGATGAACTCCATAAAGACAATAACGGCAGAACACCTCTACATATGGCCGCTGCCGTCGGTAATGCAGATGTAATTGAAGCACTTCTTGACATCGGAGGTGACTCTCTGTTAATGGCAAGAGATAATGATGGAAAGCTTGCATTACATGACTGTGCGATTGGCGGTTATATCGAAGCGGCCAAACATCTTATAAATGAAGAATCGATTAAAGTGTTGTCACACGACGGGAAGTCAGCCCTCAGATTGGCTGCAACTAACTATCACTTGGATTTGATGACTCTTTTGGCTGAAAAGGGAGCGGATGTCAACTATATTGACGCCGACGGAAGGACTACTGTTTACTGCGTTGTTTGCAGCGCATCGACTGATCTTAAAGTTATCGAAACTTTACAACATTTGGTCAAAATGGGAGCCGATCTCGAGATTAAAGATCTGGAGGGACGAACACCCCTTCATGTATCCGCGTGGCAGGGAATGGCTTTTGTTGTCAGAACACTAATTGAATTGGGGGCTGACATCGACGCGGTTGACAGTGAAGGCAGAACTGCTCTTCATATGTGTGCCTGGAATGGACACACAGATATCGTTTCAAATCTGATAGAATTGGGCGCTAATGTAAACCATGTGTCGAGTACTCAGGGCGCTACTCCTTTGCTAATAGCAGCTCAGCAAGGACATATTGACGTTTGCTCCCTTTTATTGAATGCCGGTTCTGATGCCACTCATATTGATTTTTACGGAAGAAATGCCAAAGAAGTGGCCAACAATTGTGGTAATCGAGATATCGTTATTCTCTTAGAGTCGCGTATTATAAACGCAACGGATCGTTGTCCTACTCTTTCAAGTCATGCCTCAACCGCTGAAACGGCTGCCATCGGAGACATCGATACACTGTTCGACACTTCAAAATCAAAAATGGATTCTTCGGGCAATTGTTTGGCTAAAAGTCAAAACTCTCGAAAACATAAGAAAGTTATGTCAATAAGTAAACTGACGAAACTCCTCCACTAATTGTATCTTTACTTAATAACTGTTCTAATAATTGTTAAAATTTTCAATAATTTTTCACAAATCTATAAACCGGTAAACATTTTATTAATAATATCTCAGTTTTAGTATTAAAGTGTGAATTAAATCAATAACAGAACTGAAGTTTAGATTATATTTATTATTAGTTATAAAAAAATTTCAAAAAAAAAATATTTTCGATAAATTAAGGAACAGTTTGTCTGAAGTAGTGCTCAATTTCTGACACAATTTCTTAAAGATTAGAAAATAATAAGATTTACTAATGTTTTAAATCAATTAATGAAATTAATATCGAAATTAATATTACAATAACTTATTATTTATCGATTAATAATTGGTTTGTTTTGCAATCAATAAAAATAACTTTTTTTTTGAATCAATTTGTTATTCAATTTATTGATTCTTTTATTGATTAAAAAGAATTTTTTTTTAATATTTTAACGGAAAAGAACTTTAAAGAGATGTAAAGCTTAAGAACTTTATGTTTAGTGTCAGTCGAAAAGACGGGTTCAGTCAATATTCTATATCTCGAATATTCTGTATATCGAAA
>JAQIXI010001124.1:0-15674 GCA_034700165.1 Galumnidae sp. Gr-Ori-00277 | reverse complement strand
GTCATTGAGTGAAGAAAAGTTTGAATATCTGTAAATACTGTATTCATAACACAATACTTTATTGAGTGACTACTTTTGAAGCCCAGACCAACGCTCAGAATATTTTCCAATAATTCATTAATTGTTTATTTATAAATGAAAACTTTTAATGAGTTTTGAATTAATTACTTCAAAGAACTCATAACTAATGAAAACTAAATATTAAATGACTTTTAGTCGAAGAAAAACAAATTTTAAAATTTTTATTCCGAATGTCTTTAAAAACAACTTTTTATACTTTAAATAGATTTGAATTCTTTTTTATTTTCAACTTTTGTGACGAAATATTAGATGTTTGAGTCACTGACCATTTACTGACCACTCATTGAGAGCCAGCGATCGCCCGCTGAACGTCCCAATTATTGCAGGAAAGGGCAGACATGGCTTTGTCTCTGTTTTGCTGATGAGTTGTGGCGTTGTATTCTTGAATTTTTTCTTCAAAATCTTTGAATTCATTTGATTTGAAGTTTTGTCGGTCTTTTTCGTTGACGGCGTAGACATAAGTCCAATATTTGGCGGTTTTGTCGTATAGACTTCTATCACTCATAAACTGTTGGGCAACGACTGCGTCCTGAGGGTCGTGAGGTTCTGGACTCGAGAGGAATGACTGGAGTGATGTGAGCACACTCTCGACAGTCATGGCTGCCGCCCATTGATCTTTGAGAATATCCAAACATATGACTCCTGTTTGCGATGAGATGTTTGGGTGCCAAACACGAGTTACAAACTTACAGACCGGGGGTTCGAACGGATATTTCTCTGGAATATTGATATCTATTTTGAAGACCCCAAAAGCAAAAGGAGTGTCCGGTGCGCCCAGAATTTGGCCATAGAAATGAGTGGTTGAGTCTTCAATCAATTCAATGGCGTAATTGTTTTTATGCAAATTATTGTCTTTCATCATATTCTGTATCTCTTTATTGATTCTCTTGTTTTGAACCATTTCTTTCTTTCTTTTTTTCTTTCTTTCTTCTAATTGTCTCTCCTTTTGCTAATAAAATGAATTTTAACTGAAATTTAGGTTTTAGTCTATAAACTATTATTTAAATGTTTAGACATTAGAAATAGTGATTCAAAGTTTGAATTTCAAACAATGAAAAGATCGCGAAATAAATAACTATTATTCAAATGCAATATAAAAGTGAAGATAAAAGTCTTTTTTGCAAATAAACTAAAAGTGTTTATGATTTATGTTTTCGAAGATTTACTTATTTTTAAGACTTCTTTCAAATGTTTTCAATAAATAGAAAGTAAGCACTTTTTCCCATTGAAAGTACTCACCAAAAGTACACCAAAAGTGTATTTCCATTGCTATTAAAAGAAGTAAAATCAACACAATTTAATCGATTCCATAAAAATACACTTTTCTTAAACAAATTCAATGATTCACTTATTTGTCTTAAAAGAAAAATTTCAATATTTTAAGTCAATTGACTGCAAATAACTACTAATTTATGAACAAATGTTAGGCTTTTATTCAATTGGAAAGCATTTGGTTTGAAATCAATTGTTAATAATTGATAAATAAACGAAAGTTAATGAGCTATCGGTCACCTAAATAAGTGTCGAATGGAGAGGTCTTTCCCTCGAAGTGATGCCAAAGCTGTTACACAGTTTGACTGCAACACTGAATTAAATCTTTGATATCTATTCAGAGTCACGTTATTCTTGCATTGATATAACAAATAATAGTGACATAAGGCTAAGGCTCTGACAAAGAAAAAGGTGTCACTTATCTAATGAAATATTATAACAATTTTTCTCTCATCCAAACTAATGACCGATATTTATATGAGACTGAAATGCAATGTTTGCTCGTTTTGGAGGAATTTGTCTTAAGATATAAGACGTTCTCCAAAAAACAAATGTTTGAATTGAAATAGAATTTCAGTTTAAAGAAAAGTTTGAAAATTTATATTCACTTCTAAATAGTAGTTATTTTTTTGATAAAAGTTATGATTTATATATAGACTGAACTCTTATTTGAATATAATATAGAATCAGAAACTTTATGATTGAATGAATGCTAAACTTAGCAGAAAAATATTTTTTCTCTGTCATCAAATGGATGGGTATCTATGGATACGGCAGGTCCTCACCATTTCAGACAATTATTCTAACTCTATATATAAATTCGTTGAGAAATAAGTCGAGAATTTCCTTAAACTCTTCTAATACTCGAATAAAATCATTTATATAATTATCTCTAAATCGATGATTATATGACTCATTTGACACTTATTTCACTCTTCAATCAATTATATGTTTATATAAAAGAGTGACGACTCTCTCATTACATATGAGAGGAATATTCTTTTCATTGGAGGAGTCGAGTAAACACTATTTGCTAGATTACATGTAAAACCTATCTATTAGTAGAGTTAGTAGGTGCTAATTCGTAAACTGTTATTTTCTCAAAAATTATTAACGAGTCCATAGGCAAAGATTATTATACCCTTGTTAAAAATTCTTAAATGGTCATGGTATAAAAAGTGATTATACAAGGATTGCATTCCATTAAAAAATTGATAAATATTTGCGAATTAAAGCCGTTTTAAATTTCATTGGAATCCGGCAACAAAACAAAAAGTAAATAGTTCAGATTTCAATTAGACCTATTATCAGGATATTTAATATTTAAATTATATGAAATTATCACATAAAAGTAGTATCTTGGTCATATCAAATTAATGACTTATTTTATCAGTTTTAAGGAATTATTAATAAATAAAAATCAAAATAAACTTTAAAATAGACTTAAAGTGATTTTTAAGAAAATAATTTTAATTCTGAAATAATTTTATGTCTAAAAACAACTGCAGTTTTAGTGTTAAATACAAATTCAATTAAATGTTTATTATTTTAATGAAATGACTGATTATTTTACTAAAAATTATTTAACTATTTATTGAGTACTAAAACTCATAGCAATTGACTGAATAATCAATAATTAATAAAAATCTATTTACAGCTATAATTCCCTGTCGTTTAAAAAAATTTAAGTCTAGAAATCATAATTCATATAAAATTCTTATACTTTTTCTTTAAGTCAACAAAACTGAGAGAAGAAAAAATTCATTAATTATTTGCAAATAGTTTTTGAATCCACAGAAAACAAGTTATAAACATAAGACTTATTGAACGAAACCACTGGACGCAAAGTGCTGGTAGTGTTGGGCCTCTACTATCACTGATGTATAGCCTGTGCTGACCAGTGATCCGTTTCTATCCTCTGGGCTGAGTGTTAGGCTATTTGCCGATAGACTCGTTTGGTTTGTAAGGAATGACGGGTTTATGCTTTCAGTTGTAGACCCAGACTGTAAGCTGTTGTCAGTAAAGTATTTCAGATGACTAGCAGTTGCTGGATATGAGCCCTCAGACAAGTATCTGATGACTGTTGATTTGCTATTTAAGTCACCATTGATTGCACTCAAGTCTGATGGCGATGAAGAACATGAAGAATGAGATGATATGTCGCTGCCATTAGTCAAAGGTTTATTGAATTGCATGAAAGTATCGTTTGTAGTACACGTCAGTAGATCTGTGCCGCTATTGTTGTTCTCCGACTCTGAGTACACATTTCTGAGCAACACTTCTGCAAATATATTCCTCCCGTTTCTCATCGATGGCAACAATGAGTTAATTCGTTGTATTTCTTCGTCAGAACTATTATTTCGTTGAGAAGTCAAGAGATTTGAGTTATTTTCTGCATAACCGCCGACACTGTCGTCATTGGCTTGAATTTGACCGTTTTCTGAAGATGTGTTTGACTCATGAAAAGTTGTGTCTAATTGGCAGTACGGCTGATGGTATGTCATGTCATGCGTTATTAAAGTCGGAGCTGTTCTGTATCTATGGTTCTCTTCTTGCGATTCATTGAAATAAGAATTGTATAGACTATTGTCGTAATTGAATGCATAGCCTATCGATCGATTGGTGAGCCATTGAGCGCCTCTACTCTCGTCATATACACCAAAAGTCATACATTGACTGCTGGGCGACAGTTCACTAAAGTTCGGTACAATTGCTTCGATTGCACTGATTTGTCCCTCAGTCGCAAAGCCATCGTTTGAAGTGTTGGCCACCGCTGAATAGGGAGACCTCCTGTTGTTCCGGCTTCGAGTGGGCTTTGATTTGGCTGTTTGTCAATAAAGCAATCAATGAATGAATTATTTATGAAACAAGTGTTGCACTAATAGTCACAATAATGAGTCAAATATAGGTCTGATTGAGAGCAGTACTCACTTGTCCTACAGGTTGTCGTCGAGTGATTGCTATTATTATCACTAATTTTATTATTATTAACGTTATTATTACTATTATTACAATTATTAACAGCACTGGTATTATCGCCAGTACTGGCACTCAAAGTCAATTCAGAGCTACCGTTTTGTTCAGCACTGGGCACAGAACTGGAGGAACTATATGTTAATGACTGACGACTATAAGTATTTTCAAGTTGATCCAGTTGCAACTGATATTCCTTTACTTCGGGTTCGCTGCAAATATACGAAACATATTTTGTGTGAAATTAGAGAAAACATTTTCTGAATAATATTCTATTCAATAATAGTGTCTATTCTTTTCTTTTTCTATTCTTTTCTAAACTAAAGTTATTAAACAAATATTGAATTTTAGTCAAACGAGTCTTACCTCAAGACATAGTTTACACTAACGATACAGTGAGGTCTGGAAGACCTGCTGTTGTGGACTATTGTGGCGTACGATTGCATCCAAACCCAACCGTAAGGTTTCGACAAAAAACGATAATATTTTGTGGTCACCTGTCCTTTGGTTAACACTAAACACAGAAAAACACACTTTTTGTCAATACTTTTACAAAGAGTTCAAAAACGATACAAATGTTATATTTATTTCCATTAAATCTATTTTAAGCGAAAAACTCTTCATTTTTAAACTAAACTGGATTTTAAAGAAAATAGTATTAAAAAGAAACGGAGTGTTTCTCTTAAGATTGACTTCATATTAAAGAGAGGAATGGACTCACAGGTCTGGTGAGAGAATCTCATGTTTTGAATATCACTGCCGTGGATGTAATGATAGAGCGTTTTCTCAATTAAATCTTGCGGTTCATAACCAGTCAGTTGAGAGACTCTTCATATAAATGTTTAGAAGAATATGAAAAAAAAGGTTCTATTAAGGAATGTATGCATACCTGGCGTCCAAAAATATAAGTTTGAGATCAAGACTTGCTCTAAACATAAACATATTGCTATACATTTTAATTTCTGTGATTGCACTGGGAGGTAATGAGTGACCCACGGCTACCAGTCCTAAGTTCTGGTAGCAAACATCATAAGGCGACTGATCCATACTATAGTGTTTTACTTTTAGATAACCGCTGCAGTGGATTACCTGAAATACAATTCAATAGATAACTCATTAAAAGCTTTTAATTTAATGAATTTGAAGAATGAGTTCAAAGCTTTTAATTCTAATGTTTTTCACTGAATTCTAATCTCTTTTATCGCTAATAATCTGATTCTTCAAACTTTAGTTTTAAGAAGAATTAAACAAAAAAATTATCAAAACTATTAAAGCAATTAATTAATGGAAAGAAGTGTTTCGAGTGTTTAATGTAATCCCTTTTTTGGATACCTTATAACCCCCTGACGTTAAGCCGGCGTTTCTTTTCGCTAAAACACATTTCATTCGAAGAAAAAATGATTTTTCAATTTCAAAGTCTGTTTGAGTGATATTTGATGAGTGGGTCTGAGGTGTAAACGGGGGGTAAAGGTTGAGCACATTTGTCATCTCGTCGTGATCTGCCGGATGAATGTACTCGAATATACTATTTCCCGTCAACTCTACCTATCGTTCAGATAAGTGTTAAGGTCTGTTAGTTTCCATTAAATAAAGCCAATTAAACACTACTTGTGAGAGTCCTAAATGTACCGAGGCCGTTTCACTTATGTACATAATCTTGCCGTCCGGGGCCACCACGAAAACAAAGCCATCTAATGTCTGTAATATACAAAATTATTAGTCACTCGGGAGAGAGTGAGAGAGAGGGAGAGATAGGGAGAGATAGGGAGAGAGATGGAGGGAGAGAGAGAAAGAGGGGAGAGAGAGAGAGAGAGAGAGAGAGAGAGAGAGAGAGAGTGAGCGAGAGAGAGAGAGAGAGAGAGAGAGAGAGAGAGAGAGAGATTTGGTTGAAATAAAAGTAATGAATAATATTTCATAAACAATGATTCGATAAAAAAATCATAAAATCTGAACAAATTATGAATTATTTTACAAATTTTTAAGTAAATAACCGATAAATTTATGTAAACGAATGTAAAAGTTTTGCTGAACGTTAGTATTCGTCAAAAAATGATATGAACTCAATATTTAGTATTCATTTACACGATTTCTAAAAGAGATTTTTTGTCACTTAAAGTCACTTAAAAGTTTGACAATTGACTGATCGATGCGGAGGTCATGTCATACCTGAAGTAGATGTGAACCTAATTCTTTGATGGCTGACTCATGTGGGTTTGGTGAAGCTGGTAGTGTACCCCATCCATCGCCCAGACCTGTAATACAATATGTTTTAAGAAATAAGTGATCAGTTATTATAGATTGAGTGTAAAGAAAAGCCAATTAAGTTATTCGAGACATCGTTTCCCACAATTAGTTTTACTATTAATATATTGAATCATTTGATCAATAAATGATCGATGAATATATCATTTCATTTCACTCTTTAGACAAAACAACATATTTATGTATTTCTCATTCAATTATATAATCGACGGACAATTCAATCAAATTATATGAATATAAGTTGTAATTAAAGGATAGATATTTAAATCAAAGTTATATTAATTTAAGTGTTTATCACTATTTAGTGCATTAGTTGTGCGCTTAAGTGCTCTGAAAATGCAATTCTTTGTGAATAATATTCTATAATAAATCAAAAGTCTTATCAAAAGTTTATATAAACGAATGTAATTTAAATCAGTTTTAATGCAATCAAATTAAGGGAAAGTTATTGAAAACAAAGGCTTTTTTAGAGGAAAACTTTTTATTATTTGTATTTTCTATTCAAACAAACAAATCGGTTAAATAATACAAACATAGAGTCGATTAAAGTACTGAATCTGAGCTCTTCTCTAATGTTCGATCGATGTTGGGATGAGTTTAGTGACTGGCATTTATCCGGACATTTATCCTGACAAATATTGTTTACTTTACAGGAAACTAGTCGTTCACAGCCGGAGCCCTAAATTACTTTAACTTTTCTTTAGTGTATCACTAGTTTTACTCCTATTGTCAGAGATTAGGCGCTATTCTAGTAAACGGTTTGGGAGAAAAAAGGCTGAAAACCGCGATAAAAATTGTTATGTTTATGCAAACAATCCTTTGGATCACTTTTCAGACAAAATTTATATCAGAATTAACTTTAAGAAGAATAATGTCTTTTAGACAACAGCTCTGAAAAAGAAAACTTTTAATGAAAAATAGTTTTTGTAATTAAAAAGAATTAATAGAAGTTATAATGAAATCAATTAAAACAATTGAAGAAATTCATTAAAAAAGATATAAATTATTTTTATTAATAATAATAAATGTCAGCAATGGTTCACTCTCTCAATCACTCACTCCCTCCTCCCTCTCCCCTAATGCTCATTAAAAGCCAATGTAGTATAAGTTGAGTAAATGTTATATTTTTGTTATACAAAAGTGTTTTGTATAGAAATGGCATAATTGAGCCGACATTATATAAGTCCTCCCCAGAGGTTACTTTATATGAAGAAAAAGAGGGCCTTTCATCGGTTCCATACAATAGAGATCAAACAGATTGTGAACTCAAACACATTGAACATATCCCGCATACCCTTAAAAATCTACAATTTTAAGCAGTGCTCAACTCTGAAGAGCCACTGAATTTAGGGTTTACCTCAAAAACTTAATATAATCTTGGCAACAACATAAGTTCATATAAATTATTCAATTATTTCAAACTATTAGAATATAATAATTTTGGGATCAATTTAATTGATCACTAATTAAAGCCATAAAAAATAGGATAACTTTTAGCGGATGGAATACAAAAGCTTTTTGTGAATCAATTTTTTTTTGTATTCAATAGAATTCACTTCTTTTTTAAAACAATTTTTTTGTGAGAAAATAGGAAAACGAAAGCCTTTTGTGTTCATTGAATCAAATGTTGTTCTAATTGATAACTGAAAGCTATGGTTCAAAAAAGGGTCGGCAAAAGCCGAAGCCATACGTAATATAAGAGGCGCTTATAATTATGCGTATAAATAATGATCAGATTTGTCCGACGAGTGCCTCTTCAGTATAGACTGAGTGCAGACTCTATACCATTAATAGAAAAGATGAGAATAAAATCTATATATGAGTTCAGCAGTTCTTAACTCATATATAAAATAGTATTTATATGAAAGCCTTAGTTATTATTACAGATGACATCGAGAGTTATTGTTTCCCGCAATACTCATTCCCTGTAAGCCTCAGAGCAGAGCTTTGGGTCATAATAACCATATCATTGCATATTTACCATTCAATTGAGACCTTTTCTCAATTTTTGTTAAGAAATGAATTGCAATCATTTGAAAGTCAACTGATTTTATAATTAAATTTAAATTCTTATAAAATAAAAAAAAACTATTCTCCAAATGGTGTCTGAAATGCTATAAGATTTCACTTCTTATCGAAATGTCATCAATTAGTTATGTGAAGTTAACTACAGGATAGACATAAACAATTTGCTCACCTCTTCATAACTTAATGAAAGTCGAGACGACCTCTAAATTGTTAACTAATATTTTTAAATTATAGCCATTTATAGGGATTGTCGTCAATGTTATCAAGAATTTAAGAAAGTTGTGATAAATTGTGTAACTGAGCAAGGGTGGCCTCTTAAGTTGTTCTATAAACAAGAGATCATTGCTAGTCTTATATAAGACTTTTGTGACCAACCGTTGAGTTATTCACAAAAAAGAAAAGTTGAGACACATCTCGATATCAATAAAAGATTGGAATCCTTTGGGAAAAGAAGTCTTAGGGTTTGTATTACAGCCACCACTCAATCGTAAATTAAAAGTATTATCGGATTCATGAATATGTTTACTCGATAGTAGAGTGGATAGTGTTTAGACCTGTGCTGCAAATGTAAACTTTGGTTTTCTTTTTTTTTACAGCAATTCTTTAGACTTCAAACCCAAACCAATAGTTTATAAAATATAAGAATTACTTGTTATTGGTTTTAAGGCGTTTTAAGTGATTGAAAGCCATATTTCCGGTTTTTGATTACAAAACATTTAATTTTTACAATAAATACTTGGTTTGAGAGATGTTTTAATGTATTTTTCTAAAGGCTTTTCACGATTTGATTCATTGCAATAAAAAGTTCGTTAATTACATAATAAAACTTAAGAATAACTGTGAATCCAATGATTACATAAATCATGTGTTCATTGCATTTGTTATTATATACAGTAATAGTGGGAAATATTTTATATAAGTTTGCAACTTTTATAAAAGAAATTCAATCCAAGAATAAAAGACCCCTTTTTTAAAACACCTTTCAATTCATTCATGAGTTTTTGGCTGAAGAGAAAATTAGGGAAAACTAGTGATACAATTCTAGACTAAAATTGTTAAACACATTAAATGTGACTAAAAATTCGTTCTGACGTTAGAAAAGACGTGTATTTTAGGCGCTATTCTGAACACAAAATTTAATTAATGACAACATTTAACATATAGTGTTAGAAATAATTCTGAAATACTAAATAAAAACAAGAAAAGGGCGCAAATATAGGGGATGAGCAAGGTAGAACATATATTATAGGACTACATAATTATTATTGACTTATTGTAGTAATTAACTGAAACATTGGAAAAGTGAAAGTTCAATGAATGCAAAGTTGCAAGGTTAATTAAGCATTGCCATCATAAAATTTAGCTAAAGGGCAAACTCGGGCAACAATTATAATGAGTCCTTGGTCATTTTGAGTATCCCTGTGAGAATAGTCTTGAAGCGCATGCAAATTTTTAGACAAAACTCTAGTCTAACGAAAACATTGGCAGAAGAGAAGAGAAGTATAAATTCATTGCCTTTAACCCCATAACACATAAATGAGCGAAAGGCAACTTTCAATTAGGCGTAAAAACGAATTGGTCTCCACTCCCGGTATACTCGTCTAGTGGTAGAAATAGTCCGTTACTTTGCCATTAAGGCACTGGTGTATAGTCCACTTAGCATCAGGTGAACAAAACTACTAACAATTACTGTAAAGCTTTGGTTTTTGCATCTGTCAAACAAAGTCAGCCGTAATTCCTAACGCCTTATAATTCATATACAAATAGTGGCATAACTTTTCTCTTTAAAAGGCGCACAGATTTCTGTTTAGTTTTATATGAATCAGCGGTTCGTCTCTTTATTATTCATAACTTATTATTATTATTGGTTTCGATCGCTTTCATTATTAATGGCAATCGATTCAAGTCTTTTGTTGTACACAAAAAAATACTAATAAATATAATTTTCATTCAAATTCTACTAAAAATTTAACTCTTATTTCATTGTCTTTAAAATTGTGTACAAAACAAGTAATTGAATAAAAAAAACAAAATCTTTATTCGATTCCATTCATAACTGAATCTGAATCAGAGATAAGACACGTTTCCAAACATAGAGAGCCATACCATTGTGTCTAACATAACACTACATAAATGAGAATTAAAAAAAAAGAAGTAAAGAATCAGTAGAAATGCTTCTCTGGTTTGGTTCAGATAAAGCACTGATTAATATAGATTTGGATTATATATAATGAAAAAAAGAAAGTCTTCGAACATATATTTCAAACAAAAAACAAATCACTTTTAGTTATAAATAAATAAATGAATAAAAAAATGATAGAATAAGTGAAACGATTGCGTAAACATTGAGGTAAGTCTTAATATTAAATGTAACTCAATATGAGTAAAGACATACCATCTGGGAATACAGCCCTCATTTTAAGATAAGATGTCGTGAGACGAATAATCGACGCTTTGTCCAATTGACTGGTGATGGCGGCCGGCAGTGGAAGGAGCTTGGCCAACTCAAGAAATTCAGCATTCTCCTTTTCCCTTCGACTTCGGGCAGCATTTTTCGACTTTTCTTTCATTATTATTCATTCATACACTCTATTAGTTCTTTACTACTTCTGACAGTTCTAATTGACTCCGGAGTGCACTAACACTTTCCAATATAGAAAGTGACACACGATGTTAGGCCAGGCCTGGGATGTGATCACTGGTAGTTGTGATGCCTATGAGAAATGCCTTTATTAAGCAATTGGCTGATTAGGACAACAATAATGTTTTTGTTCACAATTTCAATGTCTGTCACAATCGATGAGCTTTAAAATAATTGAAGGTATGGGCACTCACTCTGGACTCTATGGTACGCGTGTCCTAAACATATTGTATTGATATAAAGAGTATACGAATGCATAATAGACACCCTGTTGTGCTTCTCTTGTGTTGTAGACGAGCCATTCATCGGCCCCTCCACACCCGACTCATCCAATGCTATTCAATGTGGCTTTAGAGCATGTTTCGTGAGGCAGGGCTTCCACTCAATGGTCTATTCTCAGTACTTTTGCATCACTCATATGACTCGAACATCATTTTTCATTGTCGTCTTTGCAATGAAGAAGTGTTTCAAACCAATCATTCAATCGATTTCTCTCTTCATGTGTTAACTGTATCTTCAAATTCATTAATCATTTAATTAATTAATTCCATTCAAACCAAATATATTTCTCATTATTTAATAATTTTGTCACTCATTTCAATCAATAGTTTATTCAAATGATTCAAAACCTCTCCAATTGTTTAACTCATTTGTTATTTATTTAATTTTATTATTAATTATTATTATTATTAATAATTATTTAATCTATGGTTTAATGATTTTTTTAAGAGTTTCGTTCAAAACACAACTAAATTAATGTTGAAATAGCAGCAAGCAAAATTCTAATAAAAATTTGATAGATAAGTTTAAATGAATCCTTCTATTAATTGATAAAATATTAGCCAATATTTGTTTAATTAATTTTCTTATTTTTTTTAATAATTTCTGCAAAACTATAATATAATAAATGATTAGTAAAATATCGAAAGTAATTAAAGAAATCGAAAATAAAAAAATGGTATTAAAAATGGTATTAAAAATGGTATCAAAAATGGTATCAAAAATGGTATCAAAAATGGTATTAATTAGTAATTAGTCTAAAAAACTTTTGTCGGAAAACATTATTATTAAACAAAATTAAGTAATGAATTGAATTCAGATTTTAGGAAATATAATCGAAATAATTAGAGCTCTAATCAGTCAATACCTAAAGTGCGAGTATTTCCGATTTATTTGTGTCCAGTCATTCATTCGTTCATTTATTTTATTTATTTATTACTATTTGTATTGTTTATGAATTAGGAAATTATGGTAAACAGAATAACGGTTTACAGTATATATACCTCACTTTGGAAGAGAGAAAGTGACACAATTAAGTGAACACTCGATCAGATCGTTTCATCAAAAATGGTTAGTTCTTCGAGAAAAGTATTTCAGTTTTGTTGTCAAAAGTTGTTTATTCTGTTCTATTGATTGTTTTTCAGGTGTTATTCATTTTGTTGGTAATCTCTTTGTTCTGTGCGATCAGTGCTACCGATTCACAAATAGACCGTCAAAACGATAATTACGATTCTCTTAACCGATACAAACCAACAGACACTTCGAGTTATAGTTCCGGTGGATATTACCCACGAAATGTTTACGAACAGATCAACCAAAACAGATATAACTCTGAACTGAGTTCTAGAGATTTGAGACCTCCCAATGTGTTCGCTGTCGGACTCTTATCGACGCCAACGCCTTATGCCAGTCCTTTTCAACCGCGTCCACTCAACTACCAAATTGCAATGAGTGGACCTTCACCTCTTATGGCTTACCCTCACCCAAGTGGTCATCCGAGTGCTTCACCACTATTACAAAGTTCAGGTAAATCATTAAACAAATGAAACATTACTCTACTATTTGTCTCTTTTGAAGGATATTCTTATGGACCAACAATTGGCCCATCGATTGCTAATCAATATTCCGGTAAAAACACAAATCAATGAAAAAAGTCTTTTTCCCTAAAATAAGTTATTAATTAATTAATTAATAATTGAATTGAATTTTATAACATTTGACTCAAAAAAATAGTAAAACCTTTTAAATTTAGGTCTAAATAGTGGTGCCTTTGGTTACGGAGGAGTTATGCCCTCACGTATAGGAATTGGAGACACTCCGGGAACCGTAGGACAAAGTTATGCTAACCTTTTATCAGATCCATACTATGGTATCGGCGGTCGTCAATCGTATGCCATGAATCCGATGAATCCGTACTCAGTATACTCTCCCGGCATATATTCGTCGCCATATTTGCAATCATTAAGTTATGCGAATCCAACCTCTGGTTATCCCAACAGAGGTTACTCTGGTTATGGGTTTGGCCCCCAATTTGGAGGACAATCATATTCGAGTCCTTTTAGTAGTGGACTTATGACACCAAATAATGGATACAATAATTATAATAACTACAACACAAATACAGGAATAACTTCGGCTCAGAATGGCATCAATGAAGGCATAAGAGATGATAAGACTTACGCCTCCTCTGCATCCACACAATCAGAGACACACTCAGGAGGGGCTCAACCCTCCGAAGAAGTCCCTGTTTTCCAGTCAATGCGAATAATTCGGAGAAATGGCAGACAAACGTCTTTTGGTGAACACAAAATGACATAAATTTGATTAAATAAAACAAATTATTTAAAGTTTTACTTAAAAATTATTTTATATTTTAAATAAATTATCGCTTTTTAAACATTTTTTGTAAAAAACTTTTGTCATAAATGACGACATCTATTAAATGCAAATAAAAGTTAACCAAAACTTTAAAGTTTAGAAGTAAACAATCTTTATGTCGTATTGAAATGATCTTGGTCTTTTTAGAAAGCTTTAGACTTATAAAATTGATTGGTAATACTCCATGGATTTATCATTTAATTAATCAATTTTTTAATATATCAAAATTGATTAATAATTAAAAGTAAATAAAAGTTATTTTAACACAAAAAGAGATTATTTTAATGAATAATAATAACTAAGAATTTTGTTTAAATCTAACGAATAATAGACTAATGAATATAAAACTTAATTCAAACAAATCATACGAATAAAAGATTATTTGACCGCCGATTGTGTCGACGGTTTGACTGACAATCTGTACAACAATTAGTATTGGAAATGGCTTTTGTTCTTCAGGTCCTTCAGAAATAACTGATTTAGTCGAACAGTCTTTCAAAAGGTTTGTATTATTTTTATACTAATTATAATAAAAGACAATTGGATTAGAAGTGAAGACAAAAGAGAGGACTCACAGTATCGTTGAGAACAAACCCTATTGTATAGCAGTACAGAAGTTTCGTTCTGTCCTTATGTTCGACATAAAAGAATATAAACCCATATTTTGTATAAAATTTACTCGAACTTTGAATAACTCCAATCAGATCATATTCTTGGTACTTTTTAATGAATCGTCGAATAGATTCAAAATGTTTGTCTCCAGTGCCCCGAATATATTTCCTAAGATTCAGATTCTGTTCTTCACCACTAATTTTATATGTCCACACTTTCAATGGATTCTTGGATATGAGTACGACATTAGATTTGCCCACATCTGAAGCCCAGTCTTCAGAGAATATAAAATCCGGAATCAATTTGGAATCCACTGAAAGGTTTCCTTTTTTTGATATCTTGTAATCTTTGAGATCCCTTTCGCCCATATAGTCATCGCCAGGTATTATAGCCGTCGTATAACTCTTCCAATCGGAAGACTTCTGTTTTGAAAAAGTGAGTCAAAGCTTTATATCTGATCCATACCTTTAGAAGAAGTGCAATACAATTCTTCCAGTTATTTGAGTCAGTGATGCGAACACAGGCGGCCATACCATAAGTGTTATCAAATATTGAATTATTTTGTCCGATGTCTGACATAAACACCATTTTCTCATCCTTTTGATAAAAAGTGAGGTTCCAATACATACCATCAATAATAACACTTTGAGTGACTTTATCTACACTTTTGATAGTTTGAAAGGTTCTTCTGTAGGTATAGTCAATACTAAAGTCATTGTCTGTAAACGATTGGCAAAACTCTTGAGATTTAACTGTCACTACTGTTTGGGAAACACTTCAATAAATGATCACATTTTGATGCAATACTTTACCCAAAAGTAAAAGAATATAAAATGTTTTCATTCTTTTAGTGGATTTCAAGACTATATCTTTGATTCAAAACTTAAAGAACTAATGAAATGACTCTTAAATAAAGGCTTAAATAGTTTTCAAAACTTTTTAACGTTTTTATGATTTAAATTTAAATATTTTTAACCCGAAATGTGTTCACGAGTTTAACAATTATTAATTCAAATAAATTCCTTTTTGTTTAATATTTGTCGACAATTATTACAATTAGTTCTTAAGACCAGAAGGAAAAGTAGTTATGTTTGGATCAAATGCGACGAACCCTATAAAACAGCGGTTTGAAAGGGAGAGGGCCTGG
>JAQIXI010001123.1:0-15675 GCA_034700165.1 Galumnidae sp. Gr-Ori-00277 | reverse complement strand
AGAGAGAGAGAGAGAGAGAGAGCAAAAAATAAACTTAAGTTAAATAGTTGTCTGGAAAACGGATTAAGAGTTGTTTAAATGCCGAAAGAACTGGAATTGCATTTGTGGACAGACCTCTATCCTATCAAAGAATTTCATTAAATTATACTAACATTTCACCTGAGATTCAGAATAATTTTCTTAGTATTGAAAGAATATCCTAGTATATCTCTGGATATTATAATTAAATTTACTAATCATTTGTGTAAAAAGCATTTTTATCTCTGAAGATAATCGAGGAAAGAGTCTATTTTTATATAAAGTCATTTACCCCTCGAAAGCCACTTCTCTGCATAACATCCCTTAAAATAATTCTTTAAATTAAATTTTTCTCAAATATTTTACATAAAATATATTGAATTGTTTTTAATATTAAATATTAAACAAAAGGCGAATAACATTCACCTAAAGATCCTGTGCTATGACTGACATAATCCAGTTTACATTTTTCTATATTAATCAAATATAATGGACTCATTTATTCGTCGCACAAATTATATTCCTTTAAAAATAATGAAGAATAATATCTCAACAAATCAGTAATTCAAAGTAAAATATCAATCTTGCTCATCTTTCTAATCTAATAAGTTTTCTATTTTTGTTTGTTATTTTTAAATTTAAAATTCTATGAATTCAAAATCATCATTTATAACTTTATTTGATCAAGCACATTCAATCCTTTTCATAATGACCATAATCAAAAAGTAAATAAAATTACTTTGAAATTGGATTTGATTTCAAAATAATGATTCGTTGAAATATATTTGAAAAATATTTTGAAAAAAGTCTGTTTACTATTTGAGTCATACTTTGCTTATATTATAAAATAATATAAAAAATAAACTCATTTTTTGTTATTATTATTATTATTATTATTATTCCACTTATATCTCATCCCTTTTCTAAATTCCAATTTAAGGTACATTTAATGCAAACTCTTTGTTCTACTGATTCGCTAAACGAATGGCCAGATCTGATACTGAGTTATTCTGTGCGAAAGACTGATTTCGATGATGTATTCAACTAATGATCGATTGGTTTTGCTTTTGAAGTCAAATCAAGATTTTTCGGTCGCATTGAAGACAACCAACAATAGAGTGAAGACATAACAGACATAACAATACAATAACAGATGTGATCACTCTTTCGATTATGAGAACACCTTTTGCACTGAGAAAAAGAGCTCATCCAATAAGAGATTGTCTCAAACATACACATATAAACCCAGGGATGACCACAACTCAACTAAATTACAATTCTACTTTTAACTATTTTTTATATTGAATAACCTAGTAAATTTCACTATTAATATAAGATAAGAATTTTGTTGATAATCAATCGCTACTTCAAATAATAACTAGTTAATTTTATTTTAAGCTAGTTATTTATCAAAGATTTGCTAGATAACTAAAATGTAATAGGATCCAGGTTGCGCATCACAGAATTACATAAATGAAAAGACCAAAACCATAAAACAGCGCCTAAACCGCACTTTATGTCACGTCTGGACCATCAGTGCGTCTATTGTCTGCATTTGGAAGTCCTGTTCACCACTGAATTGTCGATTTAGATAAAAGGAAAGACTAAAATACAAATAACTTATTTCTAAATCAATAATAAAACTATTGATAAGAAATTGAAAGAATAATTGATTTTCTAATAAGAATTACTTTCACTTATTTTTTCATTAAAGTTATCCATCAAAACAATTGTGTTATTCCAACGAAAGGCTTATTAATAATCCAATTAATATAATTTAATTAATGTCAATGAACTGATTCATTGCAGGATTAATATAAGAAAATTCCTTAACAAATACAACATAATTCTCAATAGTTGCTAATGAGCAAGGTAGAAAAATAAAACTTGAAAATTACTGCTAACTCAGTCTGAAAAGTTGTTCCACTTAGAAATGTTCCAGAATAAATTTCCACTTGCATTAACTTGGAATTTTAGGCAACATTGACAAGTTAATAGAATTTCACTCAATTTGTGCATGGTAAAGACGAGATTTCTAAATGGAAATCTCTTCTTTAAGAACAGAATGCAATTACAGTGTAATATCTCTACAAATAAGTTAGATTTAACAGAACTGGTTAATGGTGTAAATAGTTTACCACCTTGGTCATACATCAATTTAATTCCAGTGAAAGAGCTCTCATTTCGCCGAAAAATGATTTGTCTTAAAGAAAAAAAAAACTGTTTTTTTGTTTCATTCAGTGATGGCTTTCATCACATAATGAGTAAAAATTTCCGATATATTTATGATTCCCTCCAGTGTTTTGTTGGCGTTCCGGCAAAAAATAGCCCCAAATTTAATGTGAAATTCAGTTTTCTTTTTTTGAAGATTACTTTTTCTCCAGAATTAATGATTTCGGTTACGGCTCTGACTCTCGATTTCCCCTCAGAAGAAATGAGCGAATCATTTATTGAAACATAAACTCTCTCTCTCTCTCTCTCTCTCTCTCTCTCTCTCTCTCTCTCTCTCTCCCTCTTCCTCTCTCTCCCTTTCTTTCCCTTTCTCTCTCCATATAAGGAAACAGTTTTACTATAAATGAATTGATTCTTCAAAAAAAAGGTTTCATAAAACTAATTGTTTCGGATATTATATGTAAATAGATTTGAAAATTTAAATAAAAAACTTTTCTCTCAATACTATTACTGATATCATTCGTTGGTCTCTATTCTGAGCCATAATTTCCATTTATGTCGATATTATGAGTGAGAAAAAATCCATAAATTTTATTACCAAATGAATAGGAATTATGTTATGAGTGGAAGACCTCTAATAAATCAAATAAAGCGAACAAATGAGTGAAATAATACAGTTGTCTAACAAGAGGAGAGTCTGACGATTGGCCGATACTATAATAATAAGAGTCCACATAAATAGGGATAACATATGAACACAGAATTAATCAAAACTAATATAAATGTTATACTCATATCATTACTGATAATAAATGCATAGAAAAATCTCTTTTATTCTTATTCTTCGTTATTCAGAATTTCTTCTGGTAATGATCTATGAAATTCAAGTCTGGGATATTCAAACCAGACATACATACAATTAATCACAGGAACAGTGTCTCTCCTTTTCCTCTCCCTCTCTATTCCTCCTTAAATCTAATCTACATTTTATTCTGTGCTTTACTAAACTCTTTGAGGCTTTCAATATATTAACACATTTTTTGAGACAATTTATTAAAACTTTTTCCTTTCATTTCTTAACATTAGTTTAATGTTATTATTAAAAACCTTTTCATTTGAAGTAATCATTAATTGTATTCTTATGTATTTCATCGAATCAGAACCCTTTCTCTCCCTTTCCTCATAAGTCTCTCCTTACTGGTATACTTTCCTCTGATTATATTAAGTAAGCAAGAAGAACAAGCAAAACTAATGGGCTTAAAACTAAATTACCCACTAAATTTAACTATCACATTTCGAGTAAATTACCATGGCACAGTCACATTCACAAATAATCACATAATTACGACTCTTTAATCTGTAACATATATTGAATTCCCCCTTGGTCATCTTATAGTTAAGAGCTGATTCTTTGCAGGAATCAAATTTGTGTTGGATTTCTCTTTGAGACCAATAATAAGAGTCATAACAACACTATTATTGAAACAACTTTTACTGCCTTTCGAGTACTTTTCCGTCTCTTTTTCAGTCACGTCTCATACGTCTCATTCCTAACATCTCATTCCTGTCCGCCCTCTCTATTGAACTCTAATTTTCTATGTTTTCTGACGACTCAACAGATAATTTCTGTTTGACTCTAGTCCTTACCCCTAAGGACACAGAATTGATTCCAGTTCTGCACTAAACCTAAGAATTGCTTTAATTATTTTCAATCAATCATTTCTGTAATTATTTTTCTGTCAATCACTACAAAAATCAATCGAAAAACAATATTTGTTTAATATATAACTCAATCAGGATTTCTAATCATAACAACCCTTTTCTCACCAATAGGTAAAAACAAATTTGAACAAGATTATATTACAAGATTAATTAATGTTTATTTTTTCATACTTTAATTATTTTATTAAACTAAAACTAATTATCAAAATTTAATTACAACAAAAGCGATAAATTATAAGAGTACCTAGCAATAAACTATGTGGTTTATTTGACTTGTTTGTACAAATCAAAATAAATGATCTTGCTCATAATATTTGCTCTGATCTGAGGATTCACTACGATTTCAATTACTTTCACAACAATAACTGAGCAAAACATAAATCGATAAAAATGGTTATGAAAAGAGAACCAAAAGAATAACATTTGATTCATAAACAAAGCAAACAATGGGTGGAATCAAATCCCAGTTATTTTATGTCCAATAAATACTACGGATTCAGTGATCGGACTCCAGAGGAAAGAGATTTTACTATAAGTTGCCGATAATAAGCATCTATTAGACTTTAGCCATATAGAAGATAACCAAGCTCACCTCAAAAGAGTTATCTTAAAGAAACATTTCTCACATTTAAAAGAATAATTAATTTTATGGAAAATATTTTCTTAAACAAGAATTAATTCTAAGAATACTTGACCTGGCACATTTGGTTTAAATTATTCACCTTGGTCATATACTCAATGGACAATTATAAAAGTCATGTAAATGAGCGATAAAAGCATATATTATAAATTTTAAAACTTTCAAGAGATTATTCCATTTGATAAGACAAATTTATTTTACCTAACACATTATAAACAATGTCATTTTCGAGAGAGAAAATTCTAATTTAATTTTATTGAAAGACAAATATAATAAAATGTTTTCACAACAATTTTAATTAATTATGAGTTTTCATAGAAATAACACACAAAACATAGAATACAAGTTTTACATTAAAATTCTTTGTCTCTCACTCTCCGGTGTATTATTACTGCGGAAAAACTAAATATAAAATTCTTCGATCAAAAATTATAATCATTTTTAATATTATAATAATAAATAGAAAACTCTATTTTTAACAAAACATTAACACAATAAGAGAGGCATTGGTTTTGTTGTTGCCATCAAATTATAGTCTCTCTCTCTCTCTCTCTCTCTCTCTCTCTCTCTCTCTCTCTCTCTCTCTCCCTCTCTCTCTCTCTCTCTCTCTCCCTCTCCCTCTCTGTCTCTCCCACTCATTTGCCAACACTTTAGGATGAAGTCAGTGGTATAACTCGTTTATTATCAGTGAATAAATTGGTTGTAATTTCATTAAATAATATCAGCAAAAGTAAAGCGAATTCACACTTAATTTAATCTTCAAAATTGATTTTATTCTTTGTATCGTTAATATTCAGGAAAAAGTTCGGGGGTTAACTCATCCACCAATTCGATACAAATTCTAATCCAATGATAAGACTTGTCTCACAACAAACCACAGCGGAAGTCATTTATGATTTATTTAAAAATTCCTTCAAAAAACTAATAGTTATGGAAAAGCAATGATAGGGAATATTGAAATTGTGGACATCCCTGGCTTTTATCACTCATTTCTCAGCACTCATTAAAACAAGTCATCAGTAAAATGAAGTTTTTATTCAATTTTAAGCTCATTTGGAGAAATAGTAAACGAAAAAAATGTGTTTCAAATAAAATAAAATTTTGTTTTTGATTCACGAAAATGCGTTACATAACTATCAGACGTCACATGAATTTTATATCAATTTTTTTGTTGTAAAAAACGTTTTCTATAATTTATTTCATTACTTATGAATCGTAAGCGATGTTCGCTCTGAAAGTCATTTGGTATTGACTTTAGTCTTAGCGCACAGTCGACCGAATCAAATATGAAAAAGACTTCAATATATATTGAATGCAATGATAGTCACTATTAATGGTCTCAATATATACGTCTTTCTATATATACTGTATATAAAGAGATAGAGTTAGGAATAAAAGGAAAGGGAAGTCAATGATGAGGTCAGTTATGTTTGTTGAGGGGTTGATCTTAGCTTTTCAATAATTATTGCCATAAAGTAAGTCAAACAGAATTGACATGGTCAAATAACTGATATATTGATTCATAACTTTTAACATATAAAAGACTATCCTAGCATTCATTCATAGCTATGCAGTTCTCTATCAAATGAATAGAAGTCGGGAACGGAACGAATACTAAGAGACTAAAGGCTAAGAAGAGAGGCCTATATATAGCTCGTGAAGTGTAGTTTGTATTTCCATCAAAAAGTGAAAGTCTTATTGATTTATAGTTACAGTCATTAGAGTTTTGAACAGCGAATAGAGAAAAATGATTTTCGATTACAGACATACAAATAGTTTTCGTTTATACCATAATTTTTTTGTTGCATTCAATTTATATATAGTTTTTATATTCTTAAACATTATTCGCTATGAAATGAGAAATAATCGGTCGAACGCACAGCACATAATAACGAATATACGGTAAGTACCGATGAAACTCCTAAAACCCCCCAAAAAAATACAAATAAATTAATCCAATTGACTGAACACAAACCATAAATATAATAAAGAGACAAATACTTTATTCTCTTATATATTATATTATAAGAGCATGAAATGGCCTAGAACATTTGATTTATTTTTCATTTGTCATCGATTCAACGATTGGTCGTCTGTTAAATCAAATCTTACAGTTATTTAATTGATTTAATTCTTAAGTCAATTAGTTTTACAACACAAGTCTTAAAAAGAATTTTTCACAAGAATTCTTTATTTAATCAAGGACAAAAATTTCATCATTATCTCTTTATTAGAATTTAATCTTGGTTGACATTCTTGTCAAAAGACCTTGGTATAAATTAAAACGTTAAATATTACTTAAGTTAAGCCAAAACTCACTCAACATTTGTAACAAAAATACGATAAGAAAAAATATTTGGCTCAATGTTCAAGCTATTGAATTATTCATCTTGCTACCAATTGAGACTATCTAGAATCGTTTAAAAATAATTTCAAAGATCAAGCACAATTCTCAATTTATATGCATTAAAATTAGTAAATCTCTTATCAATTAATCAAAAGAAGAGCACAATTTTATTAAATTACTCGAATGTATGAAATTTCATTTGACTCCAGTGTCAACATTACAAGCCTTGAACAAATAAAGAACAAGATTATACTTCGGTCAGTAGCCTTGGTCATCGCATTAGCCTTTATGTATACTCCGAGTCTGTAATAATATTATGTTATTTAATGGCAATAAAATAAATACTGAAACTTAAGCGTCAAAATCCCTGAAACAAAGCGAACGAATCATTGCTTTTTGGGCTCACATTTGCACTAAAATAACAAATAATATCAAATAAAACACAAAACATCTAAAGAGAAAAGAAAATTAGACTTTTCTACAACTCTTTGAACTTTTGTGCCGTTCCTTATCTATACCCAAAATCTGGTTTTTTTGTTCACTATTTATGTTTTATAAATCATTTGCAGCACCGTTTCAATATTAGACCATGCTAATTAATAATGAATATATCTATATTTAGATCATCACCAAGGTAATGTTTAATTATGATTGTCATAACGGAAGTTCTTCCTAATTAATACTTTATTTAAATTTTAAATATCAATTAAAATTTACATAGTTATTTATATTAATAAATCACCTTGGAAATAACAAGATAAACATTTATAAAGAAAAAAACTCAAATTTCATCAATTTTTTTGTCGGCAAAATTAAAGTTAAATTTTTTGAAACTTAAGTAAAACATTGATTTATAAGAATATGAAAACGTAAGCAAACCATAAATTAAAGCCATTCCATGAGTTATCTAATCAATAGTTAGCACAGAATAAAAGGAAAATTGAAAATAAAATTTTATGCAAATCAGTATATAATATGCAAAATAGTACTGATATTCATAATAGGAATGAAAAATTAAAAACCTTACAGTCAGTCATAGATAAGATGTTGTACTGGTTATGGTGTTGGCTCTGGCCTTTTGCACTGTTCTCTATAATTCAATATATTTAAGGGTTCAGAACATGATATGAATTTTTGAAAAAAGCCTTATATTTCTCCACTATTTTTATGTTTTCTGACTGTCAGTGCGAAACACAATAATTCATTTCTTTATAAAAAGCCATAAATCTCTTCATAACTGAAAATTATAACTTTTGCGTCGACCCTATAGCCTATGTTTATGTCTATGTATGTCATAGTTCACTAATACAGGGATGTACACAATGTCACTCATCAATGTGAAGACATAGACATCAAAAATGGCCACAACCACAAATTAAATAGAAAATGCATCTATCTATTAAGTTTCCATTGAGTTGATTGAAAAGAGTTTAACTCTTGAGGCAGTTCTCTTCATTTAATCACTGTCTGCACACTTTATGCACATCCCTATAGTTGTGATATGTAGTGAAAAATGTGTACTAATATCCAAAAGAATTGTAATAATAATGATATCGGAATTTATTCTTGCAATTCGTGACAGAAATAAAGCCACTAATAAATAACCGCCACTAATATAATCCAAAAAAATGTATTCAACTGTACTTAACAAATGTGTACTGGATTAAACTCAAACACTAACAAATCTAAGCCAAGGGATGTTTATGTTGTGTCAGAAATATTAAGCACATATTCTGTGCCGGAAATCTGTTCGAATAAATTTTAAAACTTTTTTTTGTGTTAAAAACACTGACATTAAGTGAAAAATTTCATTACGAGAGACAAAAAACTATAGAAATAATATTCTTATTCTGTGTTCAGTCGATAGTTCTGTGCGGTAGAAGTCATTCCTCTTTTTGTATTGAATTTTTTATGAAATTTATGTTAATTTTATATTATTTTTTTCTCTCTCTTTGTGTGACTTTTGATTTCAAATATTAATTCAGGCGATAGTTATGGCAAATGAATGGATACCAAAATGCAATCAAAATATTATTTATCTTTAATATTATGAGAGAATAGAGAAAATCATTGACTTATTTCACGCAATCGTCAGAATTCTTGAACTCAATTTACTTTCCATTATATGAATATTACCTAAAGTTTTATCAAATTATCAAAAGTTTTGCCAGAATCACAACTAAATTACTCCGGGTATGTGCAAGGTATTCATAATTGATATTAATTTACTCTAATATTAATTAAATAAACTTTTTTCTTAACACAATTTCACCTAATAAATGTTACCATGGCACTAATAAAAAAGAAAAATTTATAAAAGATGAATAAAACTAAATATCAGAACGAAAATGTTATCTAGCAAACAAACAAATAAACATAAAAATGTTTACTAGAAAAACAAATTCAATAATGAAATAAATCAAAATTTGACGGATATTTTTGAACATATAGTTTGATCCGGATGTTATTCAAGCACTACATCAAAATCGTGGTAAAACTAAAACTTTTTTTAAAAAAATAAATGCAAAACACATTTTGATGGATCAGATGATATGCCCTCAAAGTTATTAAATTACTGTCTATTCCTCTAAACTGATAATATATTTACAGATATTTCATAAGCCAAAAAAAAGTGAACAGGCTCAATTTCAATATGATTTTGGCCATTTTCCCGAAACATCACAAGAATAAGAACATCAATAAAATACATTGGATGGCAAACGGCTCAGAATAAAGAAGGACTGCCGGAAAGTATTCCTACAAAGTCTACTGATGTCTGACATTTGAGACGACGAATGCAGAGAATATTTGATTGGGATTTGAGTCGAGTTTAAGGCATCAAATGCTCTATTGATTGAAATGAGTTGAACACTCACTGAAAGCAATAAATATGTGGCACTCAGTCCGAGAATATCAAAGCCTTCACTTTACTATCTTTTAGAGGAAAAAATTTTTTTACCAAAAGTTAAGAACATAACAGCGATCGACTGCTGACGGATTGCTTTCAGATTATTTACAGTCAAATCACTTGTCTATAAACTGATGCTAATAATAATCGGAGTTTACATTTTTCACTCCATTTTAGGCAATAAATGCATCTCTTATTTGAAAAAGAAATTGGATAATTACGCATGCTAAGTTTAACATTCGACAAATTCCTTGAAGCAAATACTAATTAATTAAATTAAAGAAAAATTATGTTTCCTTTGCTAAATTAGCTTGGTAAAACTAACAAGTTTGTTTTATGTGATAATATAAACTGTTTAAAACCAGGAAAGTGTAGTAAAGCTTGAAATAAGCTTGGTAGATTTAGCTAAATCTTTCCAGGATATAAAAATAAGAAATTAGACCTTGATATATATATTTGAAATGTAGAAAATAAAGGATTTCTATGAAAAGCTAATTGAAAATCAGTTACTGAATGGCACTCAAACCGAATAAAATTTTTATTGAAGTTTACATTTCATGAGTTTATTATTATTTGCGTATATTTTTATAAATCGAAAGGCGAGGAATCGGCAAAAATAAGTCTCATTTAAATGATAAACATTTTCGGATATAAATCTGTTTTTCTTTTGCTCTAAGAATATGAAGTGGTTTTCCCTCTCCTTTCATATGAAATAAAATTGGAAAAACACTTTGATTTTCATATCGTTTTTTTCTATTCGTGGAAAACATTTTTTTTCGTACATTTGTTAGAAAATAGTGGAACACAAAGAATATGTAAAAAACTATTTTTACTATTTATTCGAAGTGAACTTTTTTTTTAATACACTTCTCATTCGGAATAGACGTAAAGCCATAGCAGTGCAGTGTTTGACTCAAATCCCAGAACTACTATTCCTTTTTTTTCAAAATAAAAATTCAAAATCCTCTCCAAAATTCAATGCAATAAAACTGTATTATTGAAAATTTTTGTTTGGAATATATTTCACTTTAAAAATGTTATGTCCAGAGGGGACACAACCTGTCCTCACAATCCTATTGATCTTATCTAGCAATTTAATAAAACGAGTTGATTGTATCACATCAAACAACAAATACAATCTTGATTAAGTTATGCACAATTTTACGATATTCTATAGTTTTTATATAAATTCTATACTAAAATAAAAGTTTTATATCTAAAAGTTTTATTTTGAAATGTGAGCAAGGTGAAACAATATTCAAGTCTATTGTTTTCCATTATTATACTAACAATAAATTGGATTAACTGAGAGTATATTAACCTTTGAGTCTATGACTCGTTATTCAATTTATTTGTTCAAGTATAATTTAAATTAATTAATTGTTGATTCATAAATATCTTGCACATTCTATGAATACAAGTAATAAATATCATAAGCTTTTCAAATACTATTATAATATTTATTAATAAATTTGAAAACTAAGCCTTTTTTATCTATTAATAAATTCATACAAAAATTATTTCTATTGGAATTCAGATTAATATTTATTTTGTTTATCACTTGAAATCCTTTGCAAATAATCTCCGAAATACTCAAACAAATCAAGAATATAAATATTCTCTCCATTAAAGTGATATTTCATCAAATTTTCCCCTAAAATAAACAACAAAACTATAAAATAAAATTCATTTAATAATAAATTATTTTCCGTTTTTCACTCCAAATAATAACAAACTTTTAGTCTCTCTCTCTCTCTCTCTCTCTCTCTCTCTCTCTCTCTCTCTCTCTCTCTCCCCCTCTCTCTCTCTCTCTCCCTCTCCCTCTCCCTCTCAAAGACCATAATCAATATGAATATTACCATTCAATTTACTTGATATTTGTTTTATCATTTAAAAGGTTATCAGTCTTTGTGACCAAAAATTAATATTTAATGAAAAATATTTTCCATTTTTCGATAATAAATATCAAACCCTTATTCTGTGCCGAAATTCAGAATAAATAGTCGACTGATTATAATAATGATCTCAAAGTCTGTGAACACATACATTGCCTTCAAAACAGTAGAGCTTTCGGTCAAACCATAAGAAAAAAGCAAAAGAAAATGAATAAAACTTTTTTGCGATAAAAATCATAATTTATTTGAAGAGAATTTATTTACAGTAAGTGTTGAGTCAATTGCAAGTGGAAATCAATTTCATCGATGATTAATTAGCATGCTCAGATTTATAGAGTTTTATGGCCACAATATTGAGACCATCAATAAACTCGAGCACAAACAATACGTCTGACTATTTTTATGTCATGATCCAGATGGTTATTGTAGGTATCCTAGATCATTCTTTCAACTCAATGCTTTCTATAGAACTCTATAACAATCACTTTGACTAAAGGGGTTTCCAAGTGTTCCAATATAAATACTTAACAAAATTGAAAAAGACCTTGGTATTCAAGAATATTTTATTACTTATTATATTTTATGACATATTTTTATATATAATAATTGGCTCTTGCAAAGATAATAATCTAGTATAATTTAGTTGAGAAAATAGAAAAATAAATAACTAATTCAGTTATGAGACCACTCCTGACTAATCTAAGATATTGCATGAGCATCATTAAACTTATACCTTGCCAATTATTTATGATTGATCATTTATTAAAAGAAAAAAACAAACAAAAAATTTAAGCAAAAAAATACCATGGTTACACCCAAGGTTATTCTTATTCGAATTTAATTGTGTTTTGGTTAATGTGTTAACACTTTTTTTTGTTTAATTGATTAATGGATGGCAACACTTGAAAAAAGAGGACTCACCGAAAGGCTGTTCATAAGTGGCCGGCAATTGTGGCTCTTCTTCACAATTAATTATATGAAAGCCATTGAGCGCAGTATACAATAGTAATGTTAATAGATAACTTTTCACACTAATAATTAGTGACATCTTATGTGAGGACATATTTCTGGTGTTCTTCTATCGAGGAAACAGTTCTGTGTTTAACACATTTCCACACTTTTGTCGCAATATATTTGTTGTAATAAATGGTTTTGGGAATAGAAAATCGATATTTCAATTGAATGACAAATATTTAAGACTTTTTCCAATAAATATTAAAATAATTAATCAAATAATGTCTTCAAAAGAGCGGATATATTATTATATATTAAGACATAATATTATGAAAAATGAATGTAAACAATGTTTTCATGTTTTTTCTGATATAAATATTATTACAACTACTGGAGAAAAGCACAGAATATTTACCGATAAGAGAACAGTACTCGTTTTCAGCTACTATTCTGTACTCTTTTGTTTGAATACAATGGGATTTACGCTCACGTATTAACCGGCGATGAAAAGTTATTGACGTGTTTTACATTTAAAATAATTTTAATCTAGCAATTAGTTTGTCGATTCACTAATGAAAGTATTGTATAGAATTAATAACACAAATTCCTTGTCCTTTAATTTGTAGCACAGAATGAGTTCGCGGTTCTAAATACCACTGGAAAAGAGTGTTGTTTTCCAAATGAATGAATTTCTCAATTTTTGAAAACTTTATTATTAATTAGTATTCCGTTTGGTTTCTATCAATAATTAATTTAGTAAACGATTTACTAATGATTTCTAAAATAATTATTTAGTTTTCAAAACAAACATTAAAATTGATTTTTACTTCACTTTCGACACAAAAAAAAAACTTTTATTTCGATTTAAATAAAACTTTTGATTAAATGAAACAAAAACCGATACAAAAGACAGACATCAGAACCGACTTTAGAATCAAAGAACTGATTATTCACTCAAAACAAGAGATTAGACAACAATTGAATTAAAAACTTTTGCCTCTCTTTATATACAACTGAAATGCTTTTACTCTTCTTCTGTCTCTTATCTTCTCTATTGTTCTGAACCCAAACTTAGTGTTCAATCGCTTAGAAAGAGAGCGAATCCAACACTGAATCAAATGCTGAGTGAATGAACGCTAACTGAAAACTGTTGGATATTCTGTTCAGCGATCGGTGTTTAGATGCATACAGAAGTGAAGTGCTCTGAGCTCAGCACTGATTCTGTGCAATCGAATCAAATTTATTTCTGGTCGGTCTCTATCTCTCTCTTTCTTTATCTTCGAATATATTGAATAAATATATGTATTTTCAATGAATATTAGATTCTTCTTTACTCAAACATCTTCCAGGGATTACTCGTCGCATACCGTTAGTACATATCCTTCGTCTAATAGCAATTCAATAACTTATTCTTTCATGTTTGCGCACCTTGCTCACTTTCTTATGTATGAAAGAAAGTACTTATCGGCGAATACTTTCGCACAAATATTCAAATGAATTTTTTAATCAAAAGATTCTCTCTCTCTCTCTCTCTCTCTCTCTCTCTCTCTCTCTCTCTCTCTCTCTCCCCTCTCGTTTGCCAAATGATATTGAATTGAATTTGAAATTCAAATTCAAAAAAGAGTGTAATTAAATCTAAAAATTTCAATATAATTAAAATGATCTTGTTCAAAAATGTAACACTTCAGTGAAATTTGAAAAATACTAAACAGTCTTAAAGTTTGAGTGAAGGCAATTAATTATTCGAATCACTTATTTTAAAATATAAATTTGATAAAATGATTTTAAAAACAAGTATCAAGGTGAAATGTTGCTAATTCATCTAGATCAATGTAACTCGTCCATCAATAGATTTAATTAAACATGGTTTTCACTTGAAAAGATAATTTTTAATGGATTAGTATAAACATCTCATTGATATCGAGTAAAACCAAAAATACATTAAAATAGTTTGAATTTTTCAAATATTTTGATAAATTAATTCCTTTACCACTGAATACACGAATAGTTTATATAAAAGTTATTTGATTTTCGCTTAAAATTGAATTTTACTAAACATTTAAATATAAAGTTTAGTCTAAATATAAGAAAATATTATATAAATATAATAAAATTGTTTATCAAATAAATAAAGTAAAAGGAATAAAACAAATTTAAAATTAGATTAAATGGCCTTGAGCAAATATTAGAAAAAAGGGGTAATTTAAAAACGATCTTGATTCATTAAAAAGAAATTCATCAAAATATCATTTAATAGATTAAAAGTAATGGAATTTTGGAAAAGTAAATGAAAATTAATGGTTATATAACAGTTACCATGATCATATTAAATTGAAAGCATTTCTCTATGCTACCAAGTTCATTTATGGCTTTCATTATTGATTTAAACTAAAAATTTATTTAAAAAGTTTTGCATAAACTTTGAAATATAAATTATTTGAGAACTTATGTCAACACTTTTCAAACAGACATTAAATAAAACTTTTATCCAAAATAAACAAATTTTTGACACAATTTTGGGATCAAAGAATTTATTGAAAAATTCACTTAAAATTTATTGCAATTTTTATAAACAATTTTCTAATAAAATCACTTCTTTTGATAGACTTGTCTTATATAAACTTTTATGTATTAATTATTGAATTCTTAAGAAATAGAATCAACTTTAAGAGAATAAACTTCTAAAATAAGCAAGATTACTTGTTCCCTAAATATTTATTATAAATTTAAATACTATTTTAAAATAATCATAATATTTATATCATAATATATTTATATATTTTATTAAACCAATTAATAACAATAATAAACTAGGTAATAAAGTCCTAGTTTATAAACACAAAAATAGATATGAACTAGGGTAATTGTTTTATTTTTTAAAAAAAGAATAGACTTCAAGGAAAATAGATATAAATACAGAAATAAAATAAAAATATAATCAAAAAAACAAAGAAAAATATTAGCAAGATATTTTAAATTAATTAATTACCTTGATCTTATGCTGAATATGAATTAACAA
>JAQIXI010001122.1:0-15681 GCA_034700165.1 Galumnidae sp. Gr-Ori-00277 | reverse complement strand
TTATAATAAGTTTTCGATAGTTTGAGACTTTGAAAGGCTTTGAGAAACCTTTTCATAAACCATTTAATTAATACAAAGTTTAAGTCCAAAACTTTTCAAAATATAATATTAATTTATAATTAATTTTAATAATTAATAACTTTAGTTATTTTTTTATAACTTATTAGTGGTATCGACAAAAGAGATAAAAGTATGTGAATCTATAATCTAGAATATAAGCTAGGTCACTTTTAGGGCAATATAATTCTTTTCACATTTAAAACATATTAATAATTAATTCTTTAATTTCTTAAAGTTTTTGAATGTCTGAAGAATTGAAGAAACGATCCCTCGATTTGTCATTTGTTTATGTTTTGTTCAAAATATGTTTTAATGACATTTAGTTTTATTTAAAGTTATTGTCGTTTATATCACTATTTTTTACTAAATTATGATTAAAATGAGATCTAAAATAAATAAAAACAATATTTGTATTAAAGTTAACGATATTTTCGATGAAATGAATGACGAAAATAAAAGACTTAATAATGAGTTAATGTTTGCAAACAATTGTCTCAAAGTTTTAAATAAATTGAAGATATTTTTGGATAAAATTTGTTTAAAATTTGAGACAATTATTGAATCGGAAGACAAACAAGAGTTGAATCGATTGGAAGAAGAGTTTAATTCTGTCATTAAATTAAAGAAACAAAAAAGTATAGAAAAAACATTTAAAAATAATAATAACTTCAGTGAAGAGATTTCAGAAGATATGACTCAAACTTTATCCACAGTTAAGACAAAAAAACAAAAACAATTAAAAATCAAAAGAGTGTCTAAACCCAAACCCAAAGTCTTAATACCAGAACCGGAAGACGAACCAAATTCTTTACTTTTATTGAAAAGAAATAATTTCGATGAGAAGACACAGACTTATCTCTGTCCGAACCCTTTCTGTCAAAAGTCATATAAACTTAAAGAACAATTGCGTCGACACTTCCATAACTTTCACTTTAAGAATAAGTCTTTTATTTGTAATCACCAGAACTGCGATAAGAGTTTTACCACAAGTAATGCATTAAAGTATCATTTAATCAGTCACTCAGAGCTCAGACCATATGTCTGTCCCGTCGAAGGATGTGGTTATCGAAGCAAAAGAATACATCAATTAAAACAACACTCTTTAGTTCACACAAAAGTCAAGTCTTATAAATGCAATGAATGTGAAAAGACTTTTAAACAAAATTTGTCGCTAAAACTTCACCGATTAGTTCACAAAAGCGAACCCTCTCTTAAATGTGGTGTCAAAGGATGTCAGCAATTGTTTAAAAATATGTATTCCTTAGAGAAACACAAAACAAGTGTTCATAATATTCAATACAAAAAGAAGATTTATAATTGTATTTGGCCCGGATGTCAATACCAGACCACTCGTACCGACTCATTAAGCAAACACAAACGAGTGCACACCGGAGAGCGACCCTTTCCCTGCGATTGGCCTAATTGTGATAAACGGTTTCGAACAACCAAAGATCTTAATCAACATATATTAATACATAAAGACCTTAAACCTTTATCTTGTATTTGGCCCGGATGTCAATACAGGTGTAGAGTTTATGCGGGTTTAAGTCAACACATAAAATATACGCATAAACTTTGAAAAGTAATAAATACAGAATTTTTCCCAAAAAAAAGTCAAACTTCCAAAAAGATTAAAATATCGACAGATCAGCAAATTTTCAAAACCAAACTCTAAATATTAATTACTTTTCTTAACGTTAGGTCTTTTCCATAAAATTCATTCTTTCATTTGATGTCAATTTTTTTAAAAAAAAACTTCGAATAAAGTTTTATACTTAAAATTTTTTGTAAATAATTTCACTTTAAACTTATTGCTAGATCACAATCATTAATCTCAACTCTTCAACAGATTTTCTAAAATATCCAAGTTGAGTTTCCTTTAAATCACTTAAAAGAACAAATTTTTAAAATTCAGAAACTTGGTAATTTAAAAAAATGTGCTGATCGTGACATCTCTTATACAAAAAACATTTCAATAAAAATTGATTTAATTTAATGAAAAAAATTATAAGAGTTTGTGATAAAAGTGTGATAAAAGTCTGGCATTTCTTTAATTAAATGCTATATTTTTATCGCAAATATTAAACAATTTATAAGAGATTTATATGAAATCAAATGTCAACTGAGAGGCGTTTATAAGAAGTGGTGACAGAAGTAGTGATTGACGTAATTATTGAGTGAAAGAGTGAGTGAATGACTCGTGTTTTGTGTATTTGTTGGCAAAAATTGCAAAACTCTGTTGTCTGTCATTCGAGTCCCAAACCATTACTATTGCTGTGAAAATGGCTGAAGCGGTAGATGAAGACTCTGCCAATACATCGGATCCCAACGCAAAGAAGATATCTATTATTATAAAAACCGCTAAAGAAAAGGAAACGATTGAAATCAATGAAAACGAAAGCGTCAAAAAGGTTTGTCTTAAAACTAATCCGACAAATGATTGAATACTAATTTTAAGAACAACTCTTTCCAAGAGTTGACCTGAAATTGGTTTCATTTCTTAAGTTTTAATGATTTTATTTAAGGCAGAGTTCTTTAGATTGTCTTTTATTTGAAGGTTTTATGATTTTTGGCTGAATTTTTATAAAAATTGATTAAAAAGTCATTTAAATATATTTTAATTTATTTTTTCCTCATTTGTGGCACAAAAACTAATTTTTATAATTATTTGGTTTTAATATTAACTGAATTTATATTAAATACTTTTTTTCAATGATTGACAGCTCAAAGAAGTTGTGGCGCAAAGGTTTAAGTCAGACATCGAACAGATATGTCTTATATTCGCCGGAAAGATCCTCAAAGACACCGAATCTTTGGACACTCATAGTATGTCTTCTTTCGGATGAATTAATTCATTCCTTATTTAAATTGAAATCATTTTGTGATCTCAATCTAAGTTGGGTTCAATCGGTTGACTGTTCTCCGATTGACCACATCTTTCACTGAATCGAAGGTCACATAAAATGTGATTCAAATGTTTTAATGAGAAGTCGTTTAAAGTATTTATTAGTTTTTATTTATTCATTTGAATTACAAAATATAATAAAATTTGTAAAAAATGAGAGGAAAACAACTTTTCTATTATTTGAATGCGTTTTAATTGAATCTTAAATTTGTGTTCAATAGAAATAAAAGACGGACTGACTGTACATCTCGTCATACGATCGGGAAATAAAGTAATTATTCGTAAATTTAAGGGAAATAATTATTAATTATTTTTAAATTAAAGTCTTCGACGCCTTCAACACAACAGACGTCACAACCGACGACACAAAACGCGGATAACATGTCATCGATGGGCGCAAATGCTTTCGGTTTGGGTTCGCCTTTCAATGGACTTCAAGGACTCTCGAATATGGGTTTAGGGAACAGTTTTAATGATATTCAACAAAGAATGCAAAGAGAGGTCAGATTTTATTTATTATTTCCTTTTTGTTTATTTTTTGTTTCCTTCAGATGATGTCTAATCCGGACGTTTTGCGACAAATGATGGAAAATCCAGTCGTTCAGCAATTAATGTCTAATCCTGAATACGTGCGAACTTTGCTTACATCCAACCCCCAAATGCAACAATTGATGGAAAGGAATCCAGAGATCAGTCATATGTTGAATAATCCGGAACTGTTGCGGCAGACGATGGAAATGGTTCGGAACCCATCGATGCTTCAGGAGTTAATGAGAACTCAGGACCGGGCGCTCAGCAATTTGGAAAGTATTCCGGGGGGTTATAACGCTTTGAGAAGAATGTATACCGAACTTCAAGAACCAATGCTTAACGCAGCGCAGGAACAGTTCGGTGGTGGCAATCCTTTCGCTGCCCTTGCTAATAATAGTAATGAATCGAATAATTCAAATCAGAGAATTGAAAATAGAGACCCTTTGCCCAATCCATGGGCTCCGAGAACTACTCAGTCCCCGAATACGACCACTGAGACCCCCAACACTACGACTGCGAGCACTCCAAACACATCAGGAGTTATGTCATCGCCAGGAATGCAGAGTTTAATGCAGCAAATGATGGATAACCCGCAACTCATGCAAAATACAATGAATGCCCCATACATGCAGTCAATGATGCAAACGATGGCATCCAATCCAGAATTGGCGCAACAATTGATTGCTAACAATCCTTTTTTTGCTGGTAATCCTGAAATGCAGGAACAGATGCGGTCGATGTTACCAACAATGATTCAACAAATGCAGAGCCCGGAAATGCAATCAATTGTAACTAATCCGCAGGCGATTCAGGTTTGGGTTCCATTCATTTCTTAGTTCTTAGATATTCATCAAATTAATGACAGCCACTAATCATAACTCTTATTAATAGCTATTTTTTAAAATTAAATATATTTTCTCTTTAAAAACCTCTAAAATCTGAAGAATTTATATTCAATTATTTACAAAATCGTAATTTTGACAAAAAATTACTATTTTTGATGTTATTTTCAAAATATCTTTTAAAGTGTTTTTCAATTGATTTGATCTCAAAGTTATTTAAATGGATTAGAATTTAGGGAACAGTTCTTTGTGGCTAAAAATAATTTTTTAATAATGAATTAAAATATAATATTTATTATTATTTGTAGGCAATGATACAAATTCAGCAAGGTATGGAACAGTTGCAAAGAGTGGCACCAAATATATTCGGAATGTAAGGATTGCTCTCATTTTCATTTATTATATGATTTGGTTTAAAAGGATTCCAAATCCGGTAAATGTGTCGAGTGGTGGCGGAACGACTACTTCTGAAACGAACAGCACAACCACTACAACAAACACGACGACGAGCACCACTGGAGGAACTAATTTGAACAATGCGGCCGCACTCTCCCAAATGATGGCCCAAATGTTTTCATCTCAAGCACCCCAACCGCCACCGGCCGAGAGGTATAGAAGTCAATTGGAACAGTTGGCAAACATGGGATTTATGAACAGAGAGGCCAATCTTCAGGCACTGATCGCCACTTTCGGTGATGTAAACGCAGCGGTCGAACGACTCCTTCAGACACAGCAGTAATGGTTTTCGCTTAAAAAAACGTTTTTAAAAATATGAGAAAAGTTTTACTGCACTTTATTTTTATTCTTTGTTTGTAAGGGATTTGATTTTAATGAATATCTGTTCCATTTTTCAGCCAATATTTAAATTATAATATTTAGTAAAAAAGAATAAATAAAATACTTTTAGTTTAATTTTAAGAAAATGTGATTTCACTCAAACGCTGATTCCATCGACTTTTGTAATTAAAAATTATTATAAAAAGTTATGTTTTCAATGACTTAAATCAAGTCATCGATTATTTGAATATCTTTTAAGTCAAATAAAGATTCTCTTTATATAACTAATGATTGTCTTAAAACTTATTCTTAATTATAATTGAATTAAGAAATTGAAAAAAATGTTAAAATTGTTCGAAAGTTTAAAAGTGGCGCTCATTTAATGTTTACATTAAACTGAAACCAAAAATTATGTGAAAATAGTGTTTGAAATAATCGTTTAATTATGAGTTGAAAACCGAATCCAATTCTGAGAGTAACTGATCTGTCATTTATTCTGTCCTTAATTTAAGGCCAATGAAAGGCGAAATGCATTTATTTCTTCAAATGATTGGCATTTGCAGTATAAGTGCTAATAAATAAATGGTTGTGCGCTCTATCGGCTCCGCTTAGGATAGACTCAAGTCATGAACTTCTTATAGAAATGTTTGTGAATATCGATTAGTCAGAAGAAGAGGTATTAAATGATAGTAAAGAGTCGTTGAATCGATTGGCGTTTCGCCGACTTTAACCGAATTACAGCCAAAGCTCTCTATATATATAAAAAGCATTTATTGGTTGCCTTCAAAGCGACTGACACTGAGTTGGACTCCACTCAAAGTAAACAGAGTTATGGCTTAAACACTAAAAGCACTGAAGAAGTGTTTGAAAACGAAAACTGTTGTAAACCTGAGTTTAATGTTAGGAAAGACTCTATTTGTTGAATGTCTGTCTGTCTGTCTCTCCCTTTTTCTTATCAATTATTAATTATTGCAAACCTGTTGTCCACTCAACCCAATCGTCAAAACATTCAAGTCTTCACTTTTTGGGTGAGTTTTTAAAACAATACAATTTTGTGAACATTTTTTGGACACAATTTTTATTTAAAATCTTTGCTTATTTCAACTCATCTTAAGTTCAAATAATGTTTATCTTAAAAATATTTTAATTATAATTGTTTTGTTCACTTCATTAAACTATTTTCACGACTTATTACACGTCTATTCATGTATTGTATGTTTCGTTCATTAAATGCACGAATTTTTGGTTAAAAACTATTATATTCTGAATTAATATTCACTTTTCCTTTATTTACATTAAATCTAATATTATTTGACTTTCATTTCAATTGTTTTTCCGATAAAATCGTTTCGAAATCACTTCAGAAAAACACTTAATTATAAGTAAAACATTTGAAATGATTTTATTATTATTTCGTTTTTCAATGATTTTTGTTTCGTTTCTCAAAAGTATTTTATTTATTGATATTTATTTTAATCGTTTAGTTTTGAAAATAAAATATTTTTAAATCATTTAATAATTATTTCATTGATTTTATATGTTTTACAGGAATTATATTCTTATAAAATATTGGATTAATTGAAGAATTGGCCAAAAATGTGAAGAAATTAACGAAAAAGAATTCAATTGTTTTTGTTTTTCTGTGAATTTTGTGTTAATAAGTATTGCATTGATTTGTGAGTCAAGTATTGCATCCAAACATTACAAGAGTTTACTTAAAGTAATGATAATTACAGTGAATGGAATCGAAATCAATAGTAATTAAGTGATAAAAGCAATGAAAAGCAATGAATCAAAACGTGGTTATCGTTGTCTTCTTCAGAGCCACTATTAGTAGACGTCAACCGTTCAGACATTGAGCTAAACATCAGTTAATCTGTTATTGATTTGTTGATAACACGAATCGCACAATGAATTCAATTAATTTCATAATTAGTTTGAGTCCGACTTTGATTTATTTGTTGACAGCAATCCATTTGGTATTCACCCACTCATGTCTTCAAGAGAAATGTCATTGTCTTTACCAGAAGAACAAATTATCTGCCGACTGTTCCAACCAAAAACTGTCAACACTTCCACAGGTCTGTTATGTCTGTTATGTCTCTCACTTTCATTGATTTCCAGATATTTGTTTCAAAAGTAAAGGTTTTATCGATTTTTTGGCGAATTTAATGGTTTTTGTGATAATCTAATTGAGAAAATTCACTCTAATATAGGCTTTTGAGGAATTACATCCTTTATATGTGCTTGCTCATATATTGCTAATATATAACCTTGCTTATATGTAATTTTAAAATGATTCCTAAATATATCAAGATAAATTTAATTAACTGCCGATTAAAGTAATGCTTATAAATTGAGTTTATGTTAATCTAATGTTCATATAATCGAATTTTAAATAGAGAATAAATATTGAATTTAGTTTGATCTAGGTTTGAATCTAGCTAAATCAGAGTAAATGAGATGCTCTTTAGAATGAGGTCAAAGTGAGAATAAATCTATTGCTTAAATGTAGAGAAAAATAACTTATTGTGTGATTTAATTAAAGAGACATTAATTAAATAAATTGAATTAATTTCAATGTTTTATTGGAAAGGATTCGGATTCAGCGGACGTTCAAACAATTAATTTGACGCGAAATAGTTTTTTTGAATTAAAAAGAAATATATTTTTGGACTCAAATTTAGTTAATTTACAAAAGATTTATCTCCAAAAAGGTTTGTTTTTAATGGTTTTGTTTCATTCGATCGGAAATTAATTATATATTTTCTTTAATTCTATGACTTGTGTTCAGTGGGTTTGGAAAGAGTAGACGAAAACGCGTTTTACAAATTGAATAATTTGATTGAACTCGATATCAGTTATAATAATCTTAAATCAATTCCGTCGCAATCGTTTTCCACTATTCCTAAACTCCGATCATTAGATCTCTCATCAAATCTGATTCATTCGGTTCCAAACCATTCGTTTCTCAATTTAACAAATTTGAAGACATTATCGTTGGAGAGGTATTAAAGCTGTCGTTTCCTTTAAAACGTTTATGATTTCTATTAAATTTTTTTTCTCTTTCATTCAATCAATGATTAATTGTTTGCATTATTTGTCAGAAACCGAATCACATTCATAGACGACAACGCATTCGTAGGACTCGTAAATCTCGAAACACTCAAACTTAAGTAAGATATGACTCTCTCTATGACTCTCTCCTTATCTTTCAATAGTTTAATATAAAAATCCAATTTTGAGCCAATATTTTATTCAATAAATGCTTTGAATTTTTCTACAAAATTGCGAAACTCATAGACTTTTAAGCCATAGAAGAGCTGAACCTTTATATTAGGATTTTATTATAATTTATTGTCCATCAGGTCTGAGGAGTCGACATTTCACTAAGTCTTCGATTGAATGCTCAGAATTTTAAAATATCCTGAATTTCACAGAAACTGATTTTACTTAAGTTTAGAGACAGATATTCCCAACGAATGCCTGAAGAAAGTAATCCATTGCTTGTATTCGTATCTGAAAAGTAGATAATTCTTAATCTGGAAAATGAAAACTGATTTTATGATGTGTTCGTTGAGACCCAATAAATGATTATTTATTTTATTCTATATTTTATGAATATATTAAAGACTGAAAAATAACTTTTTGTGAATTGAGATAAGACTCAATTCTGAAACTTCTGATAAAATATTCAATTTTAATGCGAATCCTTTCTCACAGAGAAAACTATTTAACGAATATCCGGAGTCAGAGTTTGTTGCCATTAAGTCTCGTTCATTCCATAACACTCAGTGAAAACAGATGGAAGTGTGACTGTAATCTTCGCTCAGCCCGAAAATACTTGTTGGCCACCCCTAGGGTTAACGTTCCCGACGAACCTAAATGTGCCGAAAGTCAACAAATCTGGACAATAATGGGTCAGTTCTTATATTAACCCTGAATTTGTTATCATTTTATTTGTTCCGATAAATAATCGAAAATAATTACTAAAAATCTTAAGAATTTTATCTGAAATTCCTTTAAATGATTCATAAAATATTTTATTCAATACAATAGGTTTGGATTCGTTTCTATGCCCTCCTGTGATATCAAACTATAGGTATGTCTAATGTTTATAACATTTGGTTGAATCTTATCTCTACTTTAATTACTTCGCTTTCCGTTATTGTATTCATTCGTGAAATGCGATTCTTTATATGTCCGGCAATACTATTCATTCAATGAATACTCATTTAAACCATTATTTTATTTTTTTATTGTAATGAATGCAAAATTATTTTAGTGTCTGAAAGCTATTTAACTATAAGACCAACATTTAATTGAATGCCAGTAAAGACCCTTTGTTTTCATATATTTGTTAGTTATCGACCAAATGATGTCTTTTCTGTAATATATGGCGTAATATCAGAAAAACTAGAATTACTTAAATACCATCAAAAGGGAACCATTAAATATAGGTTTATTTTAAAGTAGCTAGTTAAAGTTTACATTACTATAGATTACATAAATAAAGATTAATATCATGTAATGACTGGATTTATTTATATTTAATTCAAAATAAACTAAGTATTAGTTATTCGAACAAATATTTAGAATTTTCTGTTTTTATGAAATATATACCACTATTTATATTTTGTCACAAAATTTGTTAATCAAAAACTTTGATATTTTGCCCAACGTTTTCGAGTTCTAACCGGACTCTTCTTCAAGAACTGGACTTCTGTGAGGTTCTGCCTTTTGAGACCATACTTACAGCATTTGAGAGAAGGAATTTGAGACATAAGTTATAAATTAAGGTTTTATTGTCAAAAGTTTAAAGTCTCTAAAATTGATATAAACAAATGGAAATATTCTGTTTCATTCTTGACTTTCCCAACAGAAATGTATTTTTGTTTTTCATATTTTCTTTAATTTTCTTATAAACAAATTTCAAATTTTGTGTCCCATTTGTTAATATTTATTATTTTCGCACAGAATTCTGTTAATTCTAATTAAATTGTTAGGAATAGTCTTTCAAATTCAGGTCTAATCCTTTTCAAAGAAATTTGTCTAATATTTAATGCATTTTATTCCCCAAAAGTGTGACAAACACTATATAATTGAAGAATTGTATTCCCGCTAAAAGCAATTTTGTCAAATTTCCCATTAATTTCCGCTACTAATAAAGAGAAGGTCCTAATATTACTAATAAAAGATTAGAGCGAAGGTAAAGTAAAACTATAGATATATATTACTCTAGAATTTATTAATGAATGAATAATTATTAATAATAAAAAACAAATATTCAGTAAATGTTTATTAAGCCGTGAATTAATTACATATAATTAAAGTCAAACAAAATGAGGTTTAGATTCGTTGCTAAAGATTTATCTGATTTAATGAACAAATTTTTATTTTTATTAAAAATAATTAAAGTTATTAACAAACAAAACGTTTAAAAATAGTAAACTTTATTTATAGGTTATTAATAACAAGTTATACAAAATTTTACTTTATTATTATCATTAACTTTCTAAAGTAGCATGATACCTTTTTATAGCTTATGTGGAAAATTGCATCAAAAAAATTCCTAATTTTCTTCGCTTGAATTGAACTAAGAATTGGCGAATACTCTCTTTGTTAAAGACTTAATAATTTAAGTAATTTTATATAAAAAAGAATTGTTTGGCGACAGAATTAAACATTTAATTGTTATAATTTGTTAAATAAAATAATTTCAAAGCATAGGTTATGTCTTGAGTCTGAATTAATAACTATAATATTAAGTTATATTTATATATAAGTGAAATGAGCCGAAAGTTATTAAATGTTAGCTATTCATCAATTCGTGAATACCTTCAGTCGTTTGCATTTATATTGAAAGTAATATTCTTTATGTAGTCTTTTAGTAATATCGCAATAATTTTGTATACTTTTGATGCACATAATTATAGCTTTGATTTAATATTAAGTAATATTTGATTTCAGTACTTCTCTTAATATAATTTGGGATTTAAAGATATTTTGAATACTTTTGAAGAAACCGCAGTCCAACCATCACTTCTTCTCTAATATAAAAAAATTTTAGCTCAGAATACTTTTTGAATGTAAAAAAACTTAAACGAAATGTGTTTTGCATTTAAATTTATTTTAACTAAAATTTATGTCAAATTCATTAATATTCAACGTTTGTATGCAGTTCTCCGATAAAACAAATAGTGAGCGACGGCTCAACTTTAAGATTGGAGTGCGCTGTAGTCCTATCAGACGACGACGACGACTCTCATCTACTTTCAATTCAATGGTATTGGAAAAACCTTCCAATTCTTAACAATTCAAAGGGATGTGGAGAAGACTGCGCCCAAAAGTATAGCCCCCAGTATTTCATTATCACTGAAAGAATTCAAAGAGAGAGAAAGGTATAATCCCATGATATTTATCATGATTTAAGTCAATACAAATGTGTCATTCATTTGAAAAGTGACACATTCTTTGACTTTTTGCTGATAAAGATATCAAAGATTTTAATTTGAAATTAATATTTAAGTTAAAGATATCTGAACTGGAACTGTCTTCCGTCCTTTTATTTAATTCCGGTCCATATGTTTGTTCGGCCAAAAACAGTGCTGGAGTCAATCAAAAAGTATTCAATGTTGTGATCGCAATACAGGACCCAAAAAGTAAAGTGACGGCAGCGGCCGCTTCTTCTGAATCTCATTTTATAAATGACAGCGAAGACAACAAAACCAAAGGTTTTCATTCGTTTCAAATCATATAAAATATTTAAATTCCGTACAAAACTATTAATCGACAAAAACTAAATTATAGCCAAATTTAAATGTTTTAGAATAAAAAATCTATAAAATTAATTAACGTTTGAATTACTTTTGGTTGAAATGATTTTTTGAGAAAATTTGATATAATTTGAGAAAATAAAGAAGTGTTTGAATTCGTTTTTAAAAATTTTCATAAAAACTTTATATAATATTTAACTTAATTTCTAATATTAGTTCTTTTGCTAATCAGATGACGGAACTGATAAAGTGATCATTGGTTTGGTTCTTGGAATACTTTTTGGTGTTTTCTTAGTTTTGGTTTTATTGGGAATCTCTATAATTCTATTTTGTCGACGCCGTCGTCCCAAACCTAACAATAATAGGACGGATGACTCGACTACCGATGGAACAGAATTAGAGAAATTGACTACAAATACAAATTCGTCTGTAAAAGTGAATCCGATCCAAAAGCCTCCGCGACTCTCACTTAATAAATACAATTCCGGTTTGTCTTTAATTCTATTCAACGATATTAAGACTATTTTTTTAGAAAAAGAAATGCCAGAGGTTTGGCTCATTAAACATAACATTAACGGCAACTCAAATCTAATTCGTGATCAGACTTACGCTGAAAGTGATTATTCGACGCAACTATTATTTAATGATAATTACAACGACTCTCAAAATATTTCCGATTCTTTTTTGGGTAATAAATTGATTAATTTCATAATAAATTTGATTAATTGAATTAAACAATATATAGCAGAACCCGATTTAATTCATCCATCGGCATATGTAAGGGAACGACACATTCATGTCACAGATTTGGACCAATTGAGTATTCATTCAGACGGAACTGAAGTCTGATATCATAAACTCGACTGAAATCATTCCAATTAATATTCCGAATGAAAAATACTTCAAAAGAATTATTTCTACCTCTCATTCAAATCAAAATGATTTGATATATATTTCAAATCATTTTTTATTACATATTATTTACGAGTTTTCAAAACTTATTTTCGATTCTTATTTAAACATTTTATTCGATATATTTTTTGTAATTTTTAGTGATTTAATGCAGTTTTTCGGTTCTTATTTTGAGTTTAAGTATTAACAAATCAAAAGTCACAAAATTCAAAGTACGACCGATTTAGACAAGAAATTATCGTTTTATTGCTTGTTGTAAATGACTGCCAAAACTTTTTAGAGCTCACATCAAGTTTTCATTAAATTTAATTGTATTACAATTTAATGATAAATACGTTGAAATGTTTTTATAAATTGTATTATAAATTTCATGTTATTCTTAAAGCATTTCAAATGATAAGACTTTTTACTAAAACTTTTTTTTTGTAGGAATTGCTGTTATTTTCAATACAACGTTTGTCCTCTTCTTTAAGACCTTTCGCTTAATTTCATTCAAATTTTTGGCCAAAATTTTATTAATGAATATTACGATAACTTTTAAATTATTTTTATTACTTTTATGGCATTCCATTACTTTTATAGTTCCCTCACTTCTTATTTGTAGCTTAAAATGACTCGAATTAATGTTTGGCCAAAAGTTGTATTAAATTATTTTAAATGGCTTTTCATTATTGAAGGCCTAAGAGTTGGGGACAAATGGTTTGTTGATTACTGTGATTGCATTTAATAGTTATCTATTGTTTGAATATTTTTTTTCAAAAATAGACGATAAATAAAACATTAAATATTTTATTTCTTTTTTTTGTCGACATTGAAACCAAAAGCTATTATCAAATATTTTTTGGTATTTTCAAGGATTTGTTGCAAAACTCAGTCTTTAAAAGCGGATTATATCGTATTTTATGTCATCCGATACAAAGTTTTTAATAATTTGAGGTTTAGTCAAACCAAAGGATTTGTATTGAAATGAGAACTAAAGAGAAACAACAAATAAAATACTTGACTGACGGCTAAACCATTAGTTTATATGACTTTTTCGATGAAAATAAGAGGAAGGGTTTCCAAAGAGGGGTTTCTCTCTTTAAAAAATCGATTCATTCACTTTTCTAATGATTTAAAAAACAGGATTAAACTCATTATAGAAGTTGTTTAACAAGTTTTGACTTATTTCTCGTGAATATTGAAAACACTTTTGGAGTGAATTTGAAATTAAATTTTTAAGCCTCGAATCGATTTTCATATTCGAAGACTATTTTTAAAGCGAATCATTTGTTTTGATTGGAAATCAATTTGTAATTAAGAGATAATTATTTGAACGGAAATCATATGAGAATTATATGAGAAACCAAAAGACGAGATGAGGTGTAATGTTTTCATACGTCAAATGTCCTCATTTTGGCCATGAATTGTAAAAACAGGCGATAAAGTTATGGAGTTATTCACTAAAATCGAAACCAATTATGGAATCAATGAGTAGGTGTCAAAAGTGAGCAGATGTGCCAATTGTCAGACCAAACAACTGTTCGGTTCGCTCTTATCTTCATTTCTTATAATAAACTTTCATTTGTTTTAGTATTAAATTTCGTTTATTTAATGTTGAAATTGATTTGATTTTTGAGTGAAAAACCATTTGTTTTTCTATTCATTTGTTCGACAAAAACTAAGTTATGGCCAAAAAGTTGAAAAAGTTTTCTATTGTTTTGGATGACGAAACTCTACTCTACTTTCCAGGAGCTTTTCTTTCAGGAAAAGTATTGCTAGAGATAGAAGAGGACACTCCAGCCATCGGTCCGTAACAATCATTTTTATAATTTATTTAAATTCATTATTTTGTTTAAAAGGTTTATACTTTCATATCGTTGGCGAAGGAGTGGTCAGAGTGACTAATAAGGGAAGAATTACTGCCAACGATAAAGAAAATTATATTGACTTTCGAATGAGACTTCTCGGAGACGGATATGCAAGAAGTGGTCAGTCCTTACTTTATTTATTTATTTCATATAATTTGATATAAACTTTCTTTTTGTGAAGAAATGAATTTCTTTTCAAATTTTTATAGAAATGAAAAATTCGGTTAACTTTTAATTCAATTGTTTTTAATTTTTAAAAAAGACTTGGAGTGGGAGTCGAGTCAAAAAGAGAAACAGTTTTCGCCCAAACCTTTGCAATGAATAGTTTTAGAAATCATTGAATAATAGTTGTCAGCAAAAGTCAATTATTCTCTTTTCAATTGTTTTCAAATGAAATAAATCCCTAATTAATTGATTTCTTGCAGAAACTGGAAGTGCATACAATGGATCCACAATTAATAGCAGTCGTGTATTAGTTCTATCGCCCGGTGTTCACACTTTCCCCTTCAAATTAGGTCTGCCCTTAGGCCTACCCTCAACTTTTTTAGGTAAACACGGATGGGTTCAGTACTTCTGTAGAGCTGAACTCAGAGAACCCAATGGTTTGGTACATAAGAACCAACAGGTTTTCCTTATTATGAATCCGATTGATCTCAACTTAGAACCACTGATTCTAACCGTGAGTTTATTCTAAATACGAATATCAAACAATTAATTGATTTCTACGATTAATAGCAACCCTTTCACTGCGAAATTGAAGAAAAAATTGGAATGTCGTGTAAAGAAGGCGGACAAGTCACGTGTAGAGTCAGACTGGATCGGGGAGGGTATGTCCCCGGCGAGAGTATATGTCTCAGTGCTCTCATTGAGAACGACAGCAATTGTGTGATGAAGAAAAGCCGAGCCGTTCTCACAGAAGTATTTCCGATTCAATTGTTTTCTTTGATTATAATTTAGTGAATGTTTTGCAGACAATTCAATACACGGCTAAGAATAAAGTGGTTTTCACAGAAACTCGAGAACTCGTC